>APFE030382942.1:0-12781 GCA_000404065.3 Pinus taeda | reverse complement strand
TTCCTATATACCATGGAGATTCGCCCATTTATTATACTTATAAATTTAGGGGGGGTTCTTAAAATTTTCCCTGTCTAGCCCTCTAAACTATGCTTCAAATACTTGACTGTGTATTTAAAACAACTCACTGTCTTCAACAATAACGCAAAAACTAACTTGAGGAATACCTTGGATTTATTTTTTTGATTGAGTCTTCACTCTGCCGGAGAAACTGCTGCAACAAGAAATCCTTTCTTCAGCTTCTCTGACACCTTCAAAGAGTCTGGACAAGCTCTGGTACCATGATGGAAATTTCTGGTAATTCTAAACAAAACTGAATAGAGAATGATACTTTGTTTTGTCACATGATCTTAACACAGGGAAGCTAAATTATTTTTTGAGGAACTGAGTTTTTCACACACATATCAAACTCTTTGTATTCATTAATAAAACACTGTCTGTTACAGACTTCTTCCTCTCATAAAGGGATTTACACAAAAAAAAGACTTTGGTTCCTCACAAAAAAATTTACTCTGTTTCAGCTGCAAATTTTAACAAACTGCTGTGTAAAAATTACATACATTTACTGCAAAAAAAAAACCTTACATATGTTGCTGCATTCTTCACATTCGTTATCTCAATGAACAAAACAAAACATTTTTACTCCCCTTACTACGCATTCCCTTCTTCAATGAACAACTACACAGAACTTCATCTCACGCTGCTGCGTGTAATACATCACAATGTAATGAACAACATTAACTTTCACACTGCTATGTAAATTTCACATTCAACCTATTGGAAAAAAAATTCTCCCTTTTTCCTTCGCTGCTGCGAGTTTTTCTTTACATATCATATGCAATGAACAAAAAAAAAAAAACGTTTTACATATTACATTTTTCAGTCCATATATTTTTAACAATAGAAAACAACATGCCCATACCTTTCTTTTAATGGTGCCATACTCCCATACAAAATGAACTAAAATATTTTACCTATATTTAAGAACCTCATTTAATTTTACTTATTGTTTTACTGGCGGTCAAAAACTTTCACTTCACGCAATATTCATTTGCTGCAGGCCGGCAGCTTTAGCTTTAATCAACGGACATTAGCCAACCTATCAATCAAACGACTTACACACGATCAAACTAAACGAGATTTATGTTCCGGGAAAAAAGTGGTTTTGCAAATTTGTTGTGGACGCGCTTGGAAACTGTGTTCTATCGTTGCCCCTCTTAGAAATACCACCGCTTGGTGAAAAGCGGTGCGATAAAACTGGTGGTTTTCCAGAATTAAATGCTCAACAATAACTACCTACCTGGGAAAACATAATCATGGAACTCCCTCCTTAATCTACTATATTGGGAAACTTAACCTTCCATTCCAAACTACGAACTCGCCAAACGTCTCTGTTTATCCTCCTCATCCTATTCCAAGGTGTTTATGTTATACGGAGTGTTTAGTTCCAATTAGATTGACTACATCTAGTTACTTGCCAGGTCCTTACGCCTAGTTACTTGGTTTCCTGCAGGAATTATTTTAGATGCACAGATAGCAACTGTGATGTTCAGAAAACTGTGGAACGTGGAACGTGACGCGCATGATAAGGGAATTGTCATAACTACCTACTTGTGGAAACATAATCATGGAACTTCCTCCGTAATCTACTATTATGGGAAACTTAAGCTTCCATTCCAAACTACCAGCTCGCCAAAAGTCTGTGTTTCTCCTCCTCATCCTATGTCTAAGTAATCTGAACAACCCCAAAAAGGTTTGCAATAGAGAGATTGCTTAACAGAGTATATTACACTATAATTGGCGTTATTTTTAGGGTTTGGAATCATACTAGTATGTTCATTATCGGATACAGAAGTGGTTTATTCCATAGTAGTCGTTTACCAAAATATATATGTAAGTATTCCGGGGGCGTTTCACGTGAATTTTAGACATGGAAACAATTTCCCATGAGTTCTAGATATGGAAACAAACAGATACTAAAATAAATAAAGAATAATCCATGCTGTTTGGGTTTGTATTCGGCAAATCATCAACAGATTTTCACAATAATTGGATAATCCACGCGTTGCTTGAATTTCTTCAACCAAGTTGAAAAGTCTATGTGGAGGTCTTTGCTTTTAAAGGCGACGAAGAAAGCTTTAAGCACATGTTGATTTTCTCATCTACTACCCAGCTGATAACCTCGGCACTAGGGTCTTCACGGGTTAGACTGGTATTAGTGGGGATGGAGAAGGAAGCATCCAAAAGTAAATTTGTAAAACTGAACGGTCACATCCAGTTCATTGATTTTTATCCACAAAGCTGTTGTCCAATGGCTGCCGCTGTGCCTTGCCTTCTGGAATCTGTATAATAGATTGATGAGAAGTCACGCAGGTGGCTAGCTTATTGGCAAACTGCTTAGAGAACTCAGTGGTGTTTTCGCTTCTTTTACACATTAAAATATATTCGTGTGTATGACTTTTCACATTGAAATTATTGTTATTTATGTATATCTACTTTTCTATTGTTTTGTATTCTTATGAACTAAAAAAATAAATATAATTCGAAAAAGCTAGTGAGGGGCACAATTTTTTTGATATAATAGTTAACTTCACCCTTTCCTTTTCTATACATGGAGTTAAAAGCATAGTTACCAAATTCGAATTTGAATTCGAATTCAATAGGATACGATAAAAATTCGGATGGAAAAATTTCAATTCGGAAAAAATTCGAGAGTATATATCTTAAGCATTTAAATATATACATACTATTTTTCTTATAATAATAATGTGTTGTCATTTTCTTCCCATTTATTTTGAAATTTAAATAATTTTAATCAATATAAACAATTTTAAAACTAGCATTTGCACTAGACGTTGCAAAGAAAACGCCGTAAAGCAATAGATAACATATAACACTATGTAAAGCAATTGATAGCAATGGATAACATATAACACTAATTAACGCTTCTTTGACTATTCTTGAAGAACAAAAAAAAAAATCAACAAAAAACAAGGACCATGCTATATGCAATACATGCTTCCTAGCCTTACAAATCATGAGTCATATGTCATATAAAACTAATTAATGCTTCTAGCATATCACACTAATTAATGTTTCTTTGACAATTGTTGAAAGACAAAAAAAGAGATAAAAAAAAAGGAAAAGACCATGCTATAATGAAAACAAATTAATGCTTCTTTGTCTCATGTTGAAAGACAAAAAACAAAGATAAAGAAAAGGCAAGGATCATGGCAAGAGCTAACCAGCATGCCATTGGGCCTTTAATGCACCCGATAGTGGCCTCACCATACAGACATGCCCATGCCATCCATCATTTCTCCTGGAGCTTGACCACAATTTTTTCCGAGAACGGGTGACCCACCACTTCCAAGCTGGCACCCGTTGTGCTGGCAACCAACACCCACGCAATTTCAAACGATCCCTCGCACCAAACATTCATTTTCTCCATTCGCACAACCGGAACAGGGCCTCTGCAACCCCCTCGAGCATTCGTTTCTCCTGCTCACGGTGCTCGCTCACCTTGCAAGTCCGCTCGCGGTGTTGAATCCCGGCAGGTTGTGCCCCAGGCATAAGGTAAATTATACTCTGTGAACAATGACATCCACCATTTTGGCGGGCACCCAGAAGGCCAATGCATACGAATCCCACCCAGTGCTTCTATAAAGTGTCTACATTGGCTGCTCCCATCGTCTGGCGGAACAGATACATTCAACGTCTCCATTTGGGTGCAGGTTCAAGTGACGTTGAAGGTGTTTTCCCATTGCATCGTAATCAGTTACCAGATTTATAACGAACCACTTAGCCATTCAGACATCTTCAATCGTTTTTAGGACGTGGTTTAATGGCTAATAGTTAACTAGGGAGGTCCAATCTCAAACAAAATTATATATATCTGAAAATTACTCCAAACGTGGTCCAATCTCAAGCAAAATTATATATATTTGAAAACTGGTCCAAACACAATTTTTTTAGTTGAAAAAAACACAATAAACCACCGCCATTACAATTGCAAACTCAAGCTCCTGCACCCAATGTGCTTGATTGTGTACTACCCACTTAGCCATGGAGTCCATGAAAATCAGATAATCCATTACCACTGCCATTGCAAACTTCCTGCATCCACTGTGCCTGCCTGTGCACTTTGCCAGGTGCATAGTTTATTTGGGCTTTTCATTGGGGTAAGATTTTCAGTACAAATATATTCAATTCTGTGAGATGAATTTGGTGCACATTAATTTTCACATGCTTGCTAGGAAGGATGACCAGGGAAAAATCCAAGGGCGCCAACCAGTGGAGCATTGATGTAAGTAGTAGGCTCAGACTGCCTGAAGTATGTTGCCACATTTGCTTTATCCTCCTTTTCAACTGAAAACATTTTCCAATGCTCCTTTGGTGTGGTGCCATTGCTTTCTGCAATAAATGAATTATACCTTGCTATTTTAGCAACAAACAATATGATTGCAAGTGAATCTCATTTTCGTGTCAGATCAACAACCTTTTTCTCGAACTTCTTGTTCCTACTTACTGAAAGAAAATTGTGTTTTTTGTTATCAACCTTCAATATTTCTTTCATGTCTTCTCTTGCATTATTATGGCGATCTGGGCTCTATGTCAAAGGAAGTGACCAGACTGTCATAAGATTAGGCTAGTAATGCAAGCAAGGCGATGACTGCATGTACATTTTGAATTGGTGCCTCAACAGGTGCTAGCATCTCTAACAATTTTTTGAAGTGATTGATGTTGTTGGCCACATCTTATGTTGTCGTCTTTATTTGTGAAAACTTCCTCAGCTATATCTTAAGATGACAGCTTAATATTCATAAATGTTAAACAGCTTGAATTTCAATTGATTGTTGTGTTTGGCTACATATTAGAAGCCCCATAAAGATGAAAGTTTTTATCATAGAAGGTTAGTTGTGAAAAGCTCTATAAACATAAAATCACTAGTTAGTGGCTAATAAGCTTGCAAAAATGCATGCGAGACCTAGATAGGTTCGGCTGATCGATATCAATTGTGTATACCCCACTTATGGATAGGTGATTCATTTAAAGTTCTCACTGAGACCAATGGGCACTGCCTCTGGCTACCCAACTCTTCTTTTAGTAAAAGCAGCCACTTGTATTGTTCTTTTATCAGCCTAATAAGGAGCTCTTCTTCTAGTAAAAGCAGCCACTTGTATTGTTCTTTTATCAGCCTAATAAGGGCTGGTTGAGTAGTGGATTCTGCAGCATTGACTTTTTCATTATATGTGATCTATATCAATTGTGTATGCCCCACTTATGTATCGTGTATGCCCCACTTATGTATAGGTGATTCATTTAAAGTTCTCACTAAACCAATGGGCACTACCTCTTGCTACCTTGTTTTTTAAGTAAAAGCAGTATAGTTTTTTTAGTAAAAGTAGTATAATGATGTGTGATTTGATGGTAATTTTAACTGGGTGAAGCCTAGAAGATTGTCGTTCAAATTTCATTGAGTACACTGGCCTGATGTGGTGGATGCTCGAGACACAGATTCCCCACCCCTGCCTTGGCAGCACGAGAGTTTCGCTTTGCTAAAACCGTAAGATCTTAGTATATCGACTTGCAGGTAATTGGATGTACTCTTGGTGTTATAGTGGGAGCTACGAGGATTGATCCCAAGTCTCCCATAAATTAGGACTGGCAGCTACCGATTCACCATGTAGTTAAAACAACAAAACAACCAAACTTATATATGTGCATTGATATTTTCTAGTTATTTTATCATCCTAATAAGGGCGGGTTGAGTTGTGGATTCTGCATGCTACTGACACTGATTACTAAAGTTCCACGTATTGATCATGATTACAGCAATTTCACACATTAACCTAAATACTTTTTTTAGTGAATAGTTAATGACTTTGAGGCAGATAGATCAGGGGAAAGTACAGGACACTAAATTGGTGGTAAACAATAGGCATCCTGGAGCAATGCTTTAATTGTTGTATATGTGTAGATATATTGTCGATATGTGTGCATGTGTCCAATATATACAACTAATGATTCATTGTGAGGTGCATAATGCTTTGAATTGCTAGGCCGTCATGGTTACACCGAGTGGTTGGGACTCATTGTTTATGTTGTTCACCTCGGTTTGAATCTCTGGATACCTACTGATGGGGGTTATAGTGATTACCTGGGGTTTTGATCCTGTGTCACGTGGATGAGATTTTGACTAGTTACTAATTTTGTTGGGTTAGTAAAAATAGCAGGCCAACATGGTAATAAATTATCTGGAGAAAGATTCTAACAAAGCAGCTACACTAGTATGTAAAAGGTTGTTTCAAGAATTATATCAAAAGTATATATGAAAAAGCAACAGTAAACTTGAATTTTAGAAACGGAATCAAATCCATAGATAAGAAACAGTTGTCCTTGGATGTAAAATATCATGTACAAGGAAGCACACATAATATACAGTGCCTCATGATGCAACGATTGGTCCCATACACAAACATGGCTATGTTTGGGTGGAATCCATCAAGCTATGGAAACAAAGGTATTTCTGCTTTGAAAATGCATCTTATATTCCATTATTAAACAACAAAAATTACATCAAGAATTATAGGCTATGGCACCAAAGCATGAGCCCCTAAACCAAAAGGCAAGCCTCCATGATTTACAATGCCTGAAATTCCATGCAGCCAACAAATTATTTAAACCCGATGAAGAAATGTCCATGAGTATGTATGGTAGCAAACTTGAAAAGTCGATAGTGCATGCAAAGAGTCTCTCTAGGAGAGATAAAACAGGCTGCAGTGTACTAAAACTTTTAGGAATAACATGTTGGCCTCTCATATGCCTATAATGTAACTGCAAAAATATAAATATACTAACTGGCAATACCAATGACCAAAAAATCATACCTGTGTATGATAAGTCAATGAAGATTCAAGAAAGATGGTTTCTAATTTTTGCAGGTTGTTTCCCCATCCATGAATCAATAATGTTCCTTTCCTCTGTTTCTCAGTTGCATATCCTCATTTGTTGAAGTTTTTCTTCCTGGGTAAACTACTTTCATACTTAAAAACATGCAACATAAAAATAACTGTAGGCCTTTAGAAGGATATCATACTGCTTGGCTCAGAAGCTAAACAAAACAAATATTCATGTATTTGAGTAGGGTTTTTTCAACTCTAGCAAGAAGAATAATTTTGTTGGGTTAGTAAAAATAGCAGGCCAACATGGTAATAAATTATCTGGAGAAAGATTCTAACAAAGCAGCTACACTAGTATGTAAAAGGTTGTTTCAAGAATTATATCAAAAGTATATATGAAAAAACAACAGTAAACTTGAATTTTAGAAACAGAATCAAATCCATAGATAAGAAACAGTTGTCCTTGGATGTAAAATATCATGTACAAGGAAGCACACATAATATACAACGCCTCATGATGCAACGATTGGTCCCATACACAAACATGGCTATGTTTGGGTGGAATCCATCAAGTTATGGAAACAAAGGTATTTCTGCTTTGAAAATGCATCTTATATTCCATTATTAAACAACAAAAATTACATCAAGAATTATAGGCTGTGGCACCAAAGCATGAGCACCTAAACCAAAAGGCAAGCCTCCATGATTTACAATGCCTGAAATTCCATGCAGCCAACAAATTATTTAAACCCGATGAAGAAATGTCCATGAGTATGTATGGTAGCAAACTTGAAAAGTCGATAGTGCATGCAAAGAGTCTCTCTAGGAGAGATAAAACAGGCTGCAGTGTACTAAAACTTTTAGGAATAACATGTTGGCCTCTCATATGCCTATAATGTAACTGCAAAAATATAAATATACTAACTGGCAATACCAATGACCAAAAAATCATACATCTGTATGATAAGTCAATGAAGATTCAAGAAAGATGGTTTCTAATTTTTGCAGGTTGTTTCCCCATCCATGAATCAATAATGTTCCTTTCCTCTGTTTCTCAGTTGCATATCCTCATTTGTTGAATTTTTTCTTCCTGGGAAAACTACTTTCATACTTAAAAACATGCAACATAAAAATAACTGTAGGCCTTTAGAAGGAGATCATACTACTTGGCTTAGAAGCTGAACAAAACAAATATTCATGTATTTGAGTAGGGTTTTTTCAACTCTAGCAAGAAGAATGGATTTTAA
This sequence comes from Pinus taeda, assembly GCA_000404065.3. Lineage (NCBI taxonomy): Eukaryota > Viridiplantae > Streptophyta > Pinopsida > Pinales > Pinaceae > Pinus > Pinus taeda. The sequence continues at coordinate 4,632 of APFE030382942.1, read as the reverse complement.
CACATGATATCTCTCAACTTTCAAAAAGAGTTAAAACCAATTTAAACTGCAGATTGTACAACCCAAGCAGGACACTTGGCATGAAAAAGCGAGCTATAAATCATGGAATTAGACTGGGTCTACATCCCATATTCAAGTGTTCTTGCCTGTATGCTCAATTATGTGCATGGATAAATCACAAAGTGCTTTTCAGATCTCCTGTCTGAATCAGCAAAAGCCTTGGAAAAAATTAGGTTGATGAGATATAACATTATAAGAATAAGGCGCTTCCCAACATAGCGCCACTTCTAGAATATATTTAGTTATTTCCAGTGGTAAGATTTAAAAGATTTCCAAGAACTCCTATAATGCTCACAACCAATGCCATGACAAGCATAGCCAACGGGAGAATCTTCTTCCTTAATCCTACGCTTTCCTCTCGTTGGTTGGGGTTAGACCTCAGGGCTATCAAAGCAGGAAATATGAAACCTAAAGATAGACCTGTGGTTGCTCCTGTGAACTGAAAAGCTACCCAAATATTGGGAATCAAAGTAGATCCCATGTAAAGAAAAACCAAAACAGTGATATTCAAGATGACAAACCTCCTGTTGCTCTCAGAGAGGGGCTTCGATCCCTTGAAGACCATGCAATCCATTGTCTGCCGAAGTGAAAAATGGATCATAGGAAAAACAAGCATCAAATGGAGCACATATCCAACCCTGATAATGTTATCAAGAATGGAACTGAAAGGAATTTCAAGGTCTTTGTCAAAATTTGACAAAATATCTGAATCTGTAGATTGCCCAAATAGAAGATAACCTGATATTGCAGTAGATTCGTACACCAACACACACAGCACTGTGGTGATCCTTCCAACCCTGTTCATCTTAGCAGGTGTTCTATCCTGCATTTCGTTATAGATCAGCTGTACATTGAAATGACATATGTATGCATTGGTCATGATTGGGATTACCACGAGAAGATCCAAAATAGCCCTTTTGGACCCAACATCAGGAAGCAGCCGAGGCCTCTCGATCTTTCCCTCTATAAGCCTAACAAAGGCAATAATTGATGACAAAACAACAAAAACAACTGCAAGTGCAACAGATGCAGCAGATGTGAATTTCAATGAATATATCTTCTTAAGAGCACAGAGAGGCGCTATAACAAATACCATTGTGATGAAAACTATCAGTCTCTGATTGCTCCACCACCCTTCCTTTCTTGTCCATTGATCAAAAAGCCCCTGGTGATGCGAAGATCCGGACATCACATCTCCCATGATAATTAAATAAACAATCATAATCCCTGCATTGTTTACAATAATACAAATCTCTCACAAAACCCTCGCAGAGTGCCCACAAACAGATTCAACAGTTTCACCATAATTAGAAGCCTTCAGGCGAACAGAAAACTCGACCAACAACTCAATGCTTATTTCCGAGAGAATACCCATCAAGATTATCACTGCAAAGCATAATGGCAGACCCAAAACTTTCATTGTTGCAGGCAGTGCCGTAATTCCGGCACCAATTACAGTCGTCGCCAGATTGAAAACTATACTAGGGATACCAGATCCAGATGCCACTTCTGCTATCCCTGATTTTTCTGTTGACAATAGGGGTAAAGCATCACTGTCTTCCGAATGCAGTGTCTTTGACGTAACTCCATTGACAAACTTCTTAATCTCTGCCTCGTTGTCCAGCGATATGTCCTGCGTTTGCAGCTCGATGAACGAGTGCTTCATTCGGCCCTGCATTGTGTACCTGATTGAAATTTCTCGAGAGATATTGAGAATTCTTTTGATTACCTGATTTGCAGGAAAAATAAAAAATCATCCTTTGGCCTCCTCTGTTTGATGAGATTTGCTATTGATGGGGAAACGAATGATAAGATATGCTTCTGTTTAAAGTCTAAAGTCTTCTCCTTCTGGTGCAAGGAGGATGAAAAGAATGGAGAAACTGCAGCAGCAATGGCTGCCGCGTCCATAATTTTCTGACCACGATTGCCATGAGCGAGAACGGCGAGGCGAAAATTCAAGAACCGTTTCAGATAAGCATCTAATGACTGCCATTGCCATGAGCGAGAACGGCGAGACCAAAATTCACGAACCGCTTCAGTTTCACGAACCGTTTTTGATCAACGCTCAAATTTTGTTCAATCGTCTAACATCATAAATCTACGGTGATCAATAAGACACGGAGACGTCTAGGGTAATTCATTTCAAATGGAAATGCCTTATGGCGTAAAAATACATTGAGCATGCCACTATTCATTAAATTGTGGACACATATATTAGGGTCACTTCGCAATAGAGGACTAAACTATATTAGCTTGTGAAGCAATGCCAAATCGTGCACTAAGGCATGTGGCTCACTAGGAGCCAAGCTTAGTAGAAGTTTTCCTATATCATGAAAGACCTCATAACAATGGATAACATTTATTCTTAAGGGGTATAAATCATCGAAGTGGAAATCAATTTCTACTAACCTCTTCCATTGATTCACAAAATATTTTCATGATTTTACATATTTTTTTCTGTAGTTTTTTAATCGTGAATTTCTAGTGTCACTTTAAAGCCTTAAACAACATTTTTTTGGGATACAATATCATGAAAATTTTATTCTCCATTGGTAGTTGAAAATTTTACTTGTATATATACATTTTTCAATGGGATATTGTATGTTTCAAACAATGATCCTATGCCAAATTTACTATCCCAAAAATTTGATGTCCCCATGCAAAACAACAAGCATTTGATGATTGATCTCCTAGAGTTATGTTTTTGGATTTGTATGGTTTCTCATTGAATTTCTATATTAAAAAGGCCGATGAGCATCATTATAATAAAATTCAAAAAATGGTGTAGATCTCACATTTCTTGTGAGAGATAAGCTACCATCATCTTAGGTAGTTTGTTTTAATTCTACATGTAAATAGTTTAAAAGTCTTCCATTTATTAATAGCAATTAATTTTCAATGTATCTCTAAGTTTTGGTTATAAATCTACATATAATTTCATTCCTTTCATAAACTCATATCACATTGGCTTGGTATGAGCAAGGAATTGAGATGGGGATGAGATCATCATGCAACCATGGAATAGTTTCCTTCCTAATAGAATCAAAATTGTCTCATCTCACTACTAGGTTTGGGTGGCATATTTAGTTGATATTGTGAGCATAAAAGTAAATGACCCCATACTTTTGTAAAAGTAGGTTATGTTCTACTCAAAGATATGATAATTAATTTCCTAAAGTAAACAAGGTTTAGGTAATGAAACTCAATAGTTGTACCCATTATTGAGGTAACCGAGAAGTTCAAAGAATAAGTTACAAGATATAAATATAAAGTGTTCAAAGCCTCTAAAAGGGAGGATTTCATGGATTGTATAATGTAAGAACTTATTTTCAAGATAATACTAAGAAGCTCTAAGGACCATCCCAAAGGAAGAAATCATTCTATGTACACTATGATTTTTTGAGGTCTATTTTTTTTATAATATTTTTGTTTTTACACTTGCTTGTGAGATTTGTTTTTTCCCAAAGAAAAAAAACGAACTTCTTATAGTAATAAAAAGTTTCATGTACATACACAACTCTATTGCTGTTGTAACTAATTGATTATACAAAAAAATCTCATAATAGAGTATTTCTTCTCTTCCCTAGTAGAGATCATTTCACTAGCGATCTTGTCCCTTGACTTTTTCATGTGTCCATCAAAAACACTGTTTCAGCAGTATTTTTTAGGAAAACAAAACAACATAAAATTTTCTGGTCAATTGGTTTTCTTGTGAGATTTGTTACTTGTTTATAAATCTACTTTTCTTTTTATTAATTAGTACAATTTCACATGCTTTGCCAATTAGAAGAAATTTGCTTTTAAAATGTTAACATTAATTTTCCATGTTATAATGTGTAAGCCAATGAAAATGTGTTATAATGTTAATTTTAAATTTTAATTTTATGGTGTAAATATATTAATTTAAATATAAAATATATGTGGATGGATATTTTGATAAAACTGTATTTATTTGGGTAATTTAATTTATTTTCTAATTTAAATTTTATTAAATTATGTTTTACTGAATTAATTTAAATATGAAATATGTATACGGTTATTTTGATAAATGTGACATTTAATTGGGTATTTTTGATAAAAATAAAATAATAAAAATATTATATCAACAAATTGTCTACTTAACATTATTTTATTAATTTCTTATTTTTTTGGGTAACTATTTCTTAAGTGCTTGTAACTTGAAGCTCGCCCTTTTAGGTGCTTGTAGCTTGGAGATTTCCCATTAATAAATTTGTATAAATGAACTTCAATTTAATAATTCCTAACTGATTTATAATTATTTATTTAAATATTTGTCCTTTGACTTTTTTAATGTATATAATAAAATTTGTAGAAAATAGAAGGAGTTTTAGGCATGATATAAGGTTTCCACTCTCAAAATGTGGTAAGTTCACATTCTGTTTTGCCATCCAACTGTTTTCTAGTGAACAAGTGTCAATGGATCCAGTCTTATGATTAATGGTGATACCCTCCTGATAACTGTTGTTACCCCTCAAAAAATAATAATAATATTAAATGCCAAATAAGTGCTGATGGATCTAGTCTTATGATTAATAGGATTATGAAAAAATA
>APFE030382939.1:0-11477 GCA_000404065.3 Pinus taeda | reverse complement strand
GAAAACGATCATTGAAAACTAGGTCTTATGGTCAATTCGCACATCAGTACCCTTGGAGAAATTCCAGAGTTGACATGTAGACTTTTTCCACTCATTCACTCAATCAATTAAATAACTTGTGATCATCAATGTATTCAGTAATTGTATGTCTAGATGTTTCTATTTCGATTTATAATGTGGTAATGGAGATAAGAATAAAATAAGAAATAGAAATGGAAATACAAAGTTGAAATTGAGATTGACATTGAATAGAATATAAATACAAATTAACATGTACATGTAGGAATTGTCATAGAAATTGACATGTACGTTAAAAATTGCGATGCACATGAAATTAATGTGTTAACAAAACTGAATAGAATTAGGACTGATATGTACACTAAAATCAATGTGTTTGAAAATCACATGAACTTTAAAATAAGCTCATTAAAAATTGAGATGTCCAAAGAAATCAATGTGACAAAATATGAAGATGACATTGAAGAGAAATTGAAATTGTCTCTTTTAATGAAACCAATTATCTATAGAGAGAGTTAACAAGTAGTCAAAGAGCACACATGTCAGAAAACAATCAATGAAAACTAAGTCTTATGGTCAATTCATAGCTCAGTACCCTTGGACAAATTCCATAGTTGACATCTAGACTTTTTCTACTAATTAACTCAATCAATTAAATAAGTTGTGATCATGAACGTACTGAGTAATTGTATGTCTAGATGTTTCTATTTCGATTTATAATGTGGTAATGGAGATTGGAATAAAATGAGAAATAGAAATGGAAATAGAAATTTGAAATTGAAATTGACATTGAATAGAATATAAATACAAATTAACATGTACATGTAGGAATTGTCATAGAATCTGACATGTACGTTAAAATCAAATTGAAATAAAAATAAAAATTGCAATGTACATGAAATCTATGTCCTAAAATTTCACACGTACATCAAAATCAATTTGCTAGAAATTAAAATGTACATGTAGGAATTGTCATAGAAATTGACATGCACGTTAAAATCAAATTGAAATAAAATTAAAAATTGCAATTTACATGAAATCAATGTGTTAAAATTTCACACGTACATTGAAATCAATGCATTAGAAATTGAACAAAAATGAGATAGAATTAGATTTGAGATGTACACTAAAATCAATGTGTTTGAAAATCACATGAAATTTAAAATAAACTCATTAAAAATTGAGATGTCCAAAGAAATCAATGTGACAAAATATGAAGTTTACATTGAAGAGATTTAGAAATGAACACTTTTAATGAAACCAATTATGTACAGATAGAGTTAACAAGTATTCAAAGAGCACACATGTCAGAAAACAATCATTGAAAACTAGGTCTTATGGTCAATTCACACCTGAGTACCCTTGGACAAGTTGCGTAGTTGACATCTAGACTTTTTCCACTAGTTGACTCAATCAATTAAATAACTTGTGATCATCAAAGTTCTGAGTAATTGTATGTCTAAATGTTTCCATTACGATTTCTGATGTGGTAATGGAGATAAGAATAAAATGAGAAATAGAAATGGAAATAGAAATTTGAAATTGAAATTGACATTGAATAGAATATAAATTCAAATTAACATGTACATGTAGGAATTGTCATAGAAATTGACATGTACATTAAAATCAAATTGAAATAAAAATAAAAATTGCAATGTACATGAAATCTATGTGTTAAAATTTCTCACGTACATTGAAATCAATGCGCTAGAAATTGAACAAAGCTCAAATAGAAATAGAACTGAAATGTACACTAAAGTCAATGTGTATGAAAATCACATGAACTTTAAAATAAGCTCATTAAAAATTGAGATTTCCAAGGAAATCAATGTGACAAAATATGAAGGTGACATTGAAGAGAAATTTAAATTGAGTCTTTTAATGAAACCAATTATTTATAGAGAGAGTTAACAAGTAGTCAAGGAGCACACATGTCAAAAAACAATAATTGAAAACTAGGTCTTATGGTCAATTCGTACCTTAGTACCCTTGGACAAATTTCGTAGTTGACACGCAGATCTTTTCCACTCATTAACTCAATCAATTAAATAACTTGTGATCATCAGTGTACTGAGTAATTGTATGTCTAGATGTTTGGATTTCAATTTCTAACGTTGTAATGGAGATAGAAATAAAATAAGAAATAGAAATGGAAATAGAAATTTCAAATTGAAATTGACATTGAATAGAATATACATACAAATTGAAGAGAAATTGAAATTGACTCTTTTAATGTAACCAATTATGTACAGAGAGAGTTAGCAAGTAGTCAAAGAGCACACATGTCAGAAAATGATCATTGAAAACTAGGTCTTATCATCAATTCACACCTCAGTACCCTTGGAAAACTTCCATAGTTGACATATAGTCTTTTTCCACTTGTTAACGCAATCAATTAAATAACTTGTGATCATCAATGTATTTAGTAATTGTATGTCTAGATGTTTCTATTTCGATTTCTAATGTGGTGTTGGAGATAGGAATAAAATAAGAAATACAAATGGAAATACAAATTTGATATTGAATAGAATATAAATAAAATTAACATGTACATGTAGGAATTGTCATAGAAATTGGCATGTACGTTAAAATCAAATTGAAATAAAATTAAAAATTGCAATGTAATGAAATCAATGTGTTAAAATTTCACACGTACATTGAAATCAATGTGTAAGAAATTGAACAAAACTGAAATAGAATTAGAACTGAGATGTACACTAAAATCAATGTTTTTGAAAATGACATGAACTTTAAAATAAGCTCATTAAAATTGAGATGTCCAAAGAAATCAATGTGACAAAATATGAAGGTGACATTGAAGAGAAATTTAAATTGACTCTTTTGATGAAACCTATTATGTACAGAGAGAGTTAACAAGTAGTCAAAGAGCACACATGTCAAAAAACAATCATTGAAAACTAGGTCTTATGATCAATTCACACCTTAGTACCCTTGGAAAAATTATGTAGTTGACATCTAGACTTTTTCCACTAGTTGACTCAATCATTTAAATAACTTGTGATCATCAAGGTATCGAGTAATTTTATGTCTAGATGTTTATATTTCGATTTATAATGTGGTAATGGGGATAGGAATAAAATGAGAAATAGAAATGGAAATAGAAATTTGAAATTGAAAATGAAATTGAATAGAATATAAATACAAATTAACATGTGCATGTAGGAATTGTCATATAATTTGACATGTATGATAAAATCAAATTGAAATAAAATTAAAAATTACAATTTACATGAAATCAATGTGTTAAAATTTCACACGTACATTGAAATCGATGTGCTAGAAACTGATCAAAACTGAGATAGAATTAGAACTGAGATGTACACTAAAATCAATGTGCTTGAAAATAACATGAAATTTAAAATAAGCTCATTAAAAATTGAGACGTCCAAGGAAATCATTGTGACAAAATATGGATGCTACATTGAAGATAGATTCAAATTGACTCTTTTAATGAAACCAATTATGTACAGAGAGAGTTAACAAGTAGTCAAAGAGCACACATGTCAGAAAATGATCATTGAAAACTAGGTCATATGGTCAATTCGTACCTTAGTACCCTTGGACAAATTCTGTAGTTGACATGCAAACTTTTTCCACTTGTTAACTCAATCAATTAAATAACCTGTGATCATCAATGTACTGAGTAATTGTATGTCTAGATGTTGCTATTTCGATTTCTAATGTGGTAATGGAGATAGAAATAAAATAAGAAATAGAAATTTGAAATTGAAATTGACATTGAATATGAAGGTGACATTGAAGAGAAATTGAAATTGACTCTGCTAATGAATCCAATTATGTACAGAGAGAGTTAACAAGTAGTGAAAGATAACACATGTCAGAAAACAATCATTGAAAACTAGGTCTTATTGTCAATTCGCACCTTGGTACCCTTGAACAAATTCTGTAGTTGACATGTAGACTTTTTCTACTCGTTAACTCAATCAATTAAATAACTTGTGATGATCAATGTATTGAGTAATTGTATGTCTAGATGTTTCTATTTCGATTTCTAATGTGGTAATGGAGATAGAAATAAAATAAGGAATAGAAATGGAAATAGAAATTTGAAATTGAAATTGACATTCAATACAATATAAATACAAATTAACATGTACATGTAGGAATTGTCATAGAAATTGACATGTACGTTAAAATCAAATTGAAATAAAATTAAAAATTGCAATGTACATGAAATCTATGTGTTAAAATTTCACACGTACATTGAAATCAATCCGCTAGAAATAGAACAAAGATAAAATAGAATTAGAATTGAAATGTACAATAAAATCAATGTGTTTGAAAATCACATGAACTTTAAAATAAGCTCATTAAAAATTGAGATGTCCAAGGAAATCAATGTTACAAAATATGAAGGTGACATTGAAGAGAAATTGAAATTACTCTTTTAATGTAACCAATTATGTGCAGAGAGAGTTAACAATTAGTCAAAGAGCACACATGTCAGAAAATGATCATTGAAAACTAGGTCTTATGGTCAATTCGCACCTCAGTATCCTTGGACAAATTCCGTAGTTGACATCTGGACTTTTTCCACTAGTTGACTCAATCAATTAAATAACTTGTGATCATCAACGTACTGAGTAATTTTATGTCTAGAAGTTTATATTTAGATTTATAATGTGGTAATGGAGATAGGAATAAAATGAGAAATAGAAATGGAAATAGAAATTTGAAATTGAAATTGAAATTGAATAGAATATAAATACAAATAAAAATGTACATGTATGAATTGTCATAGAAATTGACATGTACATTAAAATCAAATTGAAATAAAAATAAAAGTTGCAATGTACATGAAATCTATGTGTTAAAATTTCACACGTACATTGAAATCAATGCGCTAGAAATTGAAGAAAGCTGAAATTGAAATAGAACTGAAATGTACGCTAAAATTAATGTGTTTGAAAATCACATGAACTTTAAAATAAGCTCATTAAAAATTGAGATGTCCAAGGAAATCAATGTGACAGAATATGAAGGTGACATTGAAGAGAAATTGAAGTTGACTCTTTTAATGAAACCAATTATGTATAGAGAGAGTTAATAAGTAGTCAAAGAGCACACATGTCAAAAAACGATCATTGAAAAGTAGGTCTTATGGTCAATTCGCACCTCAGTACCCTTGGACAAATTCCGTAGTTGACACACAAAATTTTCCCACTTGTTAACTCAATCAATTAAATAACTTCTGATCATCAGTGTACTTAGTAATTGTATGTCTAGATGTTTCTATTTCGATTTCTAATGTGGTAATGGAGATAGGAATAAAATAAGACATAGAAATGGAAATAGAAATTTGAAATATAAATTAACATTGAATAGAATATAAATACAAATTAACATGTACATGTAGGAATTGTCATAAAAATTGCCATGTACGTTAAAATCAAATTGATATAAAAAAAATAAAATTGCAATGTACATGAAATCTATGTGTTAAAATTTCACACGTAGATTGAAATCAATGCGCTAGAAATTGAACAATGCTGAAAGAGAATTAGAATTGAAATGTACACTAAAATCAATGTGTCTGAAAATCACATGAACTTTAAAAAAAGCTCATTAAAAATTGAGATGTCCAAGGAAATCAATGTGACAAAATATGAAGGTGACATTGAAGAGAAATTGAGATTTACTCTTTTAATGTAACCAATTATGTACAGAGAGAGTTATCAATTAGTCAAAGAGCACACATGCCGGAAAATGATCATTCAAAACTAGGTCTTATGGTCAATTCGCACCTCAGTACCCTTGGAGAAATTCCATAGTTGACATGTAGACATTTTCCACTCATTCACTCAATCAATTAGATAACTTATGATCATCAATGTATTCAGTAATTGCATGTCTAGATGTTTCTATTTCGATTTCTAATGTGGTAATGGAGATAGGAATAAAATAAGAAAAAGAAATGGAAATACAAATTTGAAATTGAAATTGACATTGAATAGAATATAAATACAAATTAACATGTACATGTAGGAATTGTCATAGAAATTGGCATGTACGTGAAAATGAAATTGAAATAAATTAAAAATTGCAATGTACGTGAAATCTATGTGTTAAAATTTCACACGTACATTGAAATCAATGCGCTAGAAACTGAACAAAGCTGAAATAGAATTAGAACTCAAATGTACACTAAAATCAATGTGTTTGATGCTCATCTTTACATGAAGAAGTTTTCTGTTACAATATAGATCTCTTTCTATTCTTGCAACACCTTTACTTTCGAATGTATGAATAGTTAAGAATCTTTTGATTTCATGTGGTTCATTTACAATTCTCTCTTGCTTTGATTCACTTTTCAATTGATTTAGAGTTAGCACCCTTTACATTTTATGCACGTGATTTGGAAACTTAGTACATGAATGTTGGTTCTATAGGAACATGAACATTTGTCTTGGTACATGAATCAATATCCTGGTACAGGTACAATGTGTCCTGGTGCAGGAACCTAGAATTCTAGGATTAAGTAAAAATACTCAGTGCAGGAACATAATACACTTCTGGTACAAGAATATCATTCTAGTACAAGAATATCGTTCCAGTACAGGAACGTTGTTACAGTGTAGGAACACTAATTTAGTCCAGGAATGGAAAACTTGTAACAAAGGAAAACATAACTATAAGCCTAATTATTTTTCTTTCTCTTAATGCACTGATACTCAGTCACATAGATTTTCTCTCCTCCCTTTTATTTACCATAATTATTTACGCTGATTCAAGTTCCTTTCATTAAGTTTTTGCAAGTATTTCCTTTTGTTGATTCCGACACTAGAATTCTCTTGGTGTTATTTGTTTTTCATTCTTTGATTCTGCAAGTGTAATTAGGAAATATAGAAGTAGATCTGGTGAAAGTTTATACCATTATTATTGGCATTTCCTATGCTACGCTTCTAAGCTTACGTAGCCCCGGATTGACAATTAAGTGTTGAAGGAGTTCGTTGAATTGCAACTCCAACACCCAACATTTTGGCGCCGTTGCAAGGGAGGCTTTTAGGATTTGGTAAGAACTTTCTGATTTTTTTTGCAGTAGGGGTAAGTCTGCTATTTTTTATTTATTTTTATTTTTATTATTATTATTATATTTTATTTTTTTGTAGTGTGCTTCTAGTCATGGAAAGGATATAACACACATCCAACATTCCGCTGGTTGAGTTCGCTTACAACAATGGGTATCATGAATATTTGAGAATGAGTGTGTTTGAGGTACTCTATGGCCAGAGTTGTATTACTACCATTAGTTCGAGTGATCCAGTTAACAGGGTGTTGATAGGATCGAACATGTTGGAAGAAGTGGAAATGAAAATGTAAGTTATCAAGCAGAATTTAAAGGCAACACATGACAAGCAGAAATGTTATGCAGATCAGCACAGGTTGTTTAAGGAGTTTCAGGTTGGGGAACAGGTGTACTTGCGTATCAAGCCCAAGAAGAACTCCTTGAGGATTGGATCATATGCTAAGCTAGCACCTCGATATTATGGACCTTTCAATATTCTTGAGAGGATTGGACCAGTAGCCTATCGACTTGCACTACCTCCGATAGTGAATTTCCATGATGTTTTCCATGTGTCATTGCTTAAGAAGTATGTTAGAGATGTTTATCATGTGATTGAATGGTCTATATTGCAAGTGGAGCTAGAAGGAGAATTCTAGCTGGAACCTTAATGCATATTGCAGTGAAAGATGCTCATGCTCCAAAATCGAGAAATCAAGCAAGTTAAAGTGCAATGGAAGTACTTTAGGCCTGATGAAGCTACATGTGAAATGGATGATTAGATGTGGGCTATGTATCCTTCTCTATTCACTAGTTGAGCAGATGTTTTTTGGCTTATGTGTTGGTGTGGTGTTTTTGCATATGTATATATGTATATGGATATGTTGACGGCGCTGGACCCACCAATATTAAGGGGGTCTCCCCAGTATGAAGTCCCAACTAAACCTCACATCGTTTGTTGTAGGAGTCCCATCCAGTACGTGGACCAGTTGCCATTATCTTATAGATTTTCCTTAGTTCTTGTTGTTCAGCACATGAGAGTGTTATGCTTGTAACCTCAAGAAAGCGAGGTGAGTGTGCCTAGTGAGTGCTTAATGTAACTCTGTGTCCAGGTTCTCTTACTGTCAAAATGGGGAGGTGAAGTGAGACTCTTGATGAGAAGGAATAGTCCCATCCCAGGAAGAAACATATGTGAACAACAACAAGGGGTCTGTCTAGCATCCAGCGGAATAGTCCACAATGGATGCGGTAGTCATGAAAACCAAAGTTCAATGGAAAATATGTACATCATCCAACGGAATAGTCCACACGGGGGTGACGGTCATTAAAATCAAGAAAACACAAAGATGGTATGCCTAATGTCCGTCAGAGTAGTCCAAATGGACAGGACAACAATGATAAACAATACAACACATCTTCAACAATATGAGTACTAAACTAACTGAAGTAGTTCAACTGTCTTAGTACAGGTTAAACAAACATGCATTACAAACATTTAAAGAATAGTCTTACAAACGGATACAACACATGCGTGAAAACGTGTTGGCTTGAGACATGCTTCTGAATTATGAAAAAGATCCAAGACACATTTGTACACCATACATCACTAGTCCTAGTAGTGGAATGTTGGAGCCACTGCTCACTCCTCAAAGAACATACTACAAACTCTCAAGGCTATGCAGGAGGAGCCAAGGTGAAAAGTATTTTGCTCATACAATGAAGGGGCATATATAGCCAAGGGGGGATAAATGACCCTTGTGAATCTTTGACTTCCCTCATGACTATTTGACTTCCTATGAATTTTCGTCTTTATAAGACTCTTCAACTTCATATGTAGGTCTATTGGACTTCCACTTTACATTACATTGATTACAAGAAGTATGGTCCATAGTAGTGATGTGGCTGAGACAACTCATGACACAACTCGACATGACACTGCTTACATGTACTAGCTGAATGTGGTGTCCATGTCGAGTTTTTGTGATGCTAAGTGATGGTATGCTCTCGGTGTAACATGTCTTCACCTCCGCATGGCAAAGTTCACGGGGCCTTCGATGGTCTTGGTCTTTCCTTGATGATGCATGTGTATGTGTTCCTTTCACTCATTGCTCGATGTGCTTCGAGCGCTCATTCAACTATGAGCAAGTCTTCTAGCATGCGCTCCTTCTCCATCATGTTTGTCGTCGTGCCATGTTTCATTGATGTACCTGTTCCTGCAATCACTCATGATGAGATGACATCAAATCCAAAAATATCCTAGTCTAACATGATGCATTGTTTTATGTTTCGGTGCAGGTGACTGGGAGAGGAACAAGGAACTGAAACTACGCAGAGCACAACTCAGATCGGGATGAGAGGCTTTAGAGCACTGTCAAGGAACAAAAATCACTAGGAGAAAGATTTGCACAATTCAGGACAGCAGTGACAGCTGCAGGGAAAAACCCAGTTGGGAGGCATAATTGCGTAGTTTTCGGGAAGAAGATCAGGCAAGGTGTTGGGGAACTGCTGGGCCAATCTACACAATTTTCTGGGGGAGCACTGGGTAGGTCAAACAATTGGGATCTACGCAATTTCTCCAGGGAACAATGCAAGTAGCAGGAGGCATTGGTAGGATATTCTGCGCAGTTTTCTAGAGGAAGACAGGATCAGGTTGTAGTAGTTACTGATCAATATTGTGCAATTATAGGAGAGAGTTGTGCAATTTCTAGGTTGATTACAGAGCGGGGCAGAAGGGTAGGTGACAGAAAAATCTGCACAATTTTCTAAGGGAGAATAGAGCAGGCCAACAAGGAAGCATGTCTATCAGATCTGCGCTATTTCCCAGGACAATGTCGTGATAGGTAGCAGAGGCCTGTCCCACACGTCTGCGCAGTTTTTGCAGGCAGTGTAGGGAAGTCGGGATAGAAAATTTCTACGCATTTTTGGAGATTAGTGCAGCTCTGGGTCACAATCAAGTCATTTTTTTTCTGGTTGACCAGTGGGAGGCTTGATGGGAGATCTTGCAGGAAGTGTAGACTGGATTAGGTTCTAGGACAACTTTTGCGCATTACTGGGAGATAGTCAGCTACCTCATTTCTGGAATTGCACAGTGCGGGCTATCTGGAGGATAGCCTCAAGCTCTACGTAGTTCTGGGTAGCAGTGCAAGGTCACTAAGATCAGGGTTGGTTGAAGGAGGGTTGTGTTCTTGCTTTCACTAAGTGTGAAAGTAAGTGTTCCTGTGCATACGTGACAATGTGATCACACACTTAGCATGACTCGATGATAAGACACCTCAAAGCAAGAAGACAAACATGTGCTTAATGAGACTAACTCAAAGGTTAAGAGTGATAAGTGCGACAATTGAGATATGTCTTCGAATGACCGTGATGACACTTGCGCAATAATGCTCACGACTTTTTGTGTGAATGCGGCTGACGTCGAAAGAGAGAAAACAACTCATCCACACAAATACAAACCTTCAAAAATGTTAGAACAAACTCGCAAACATGACATATCGATCAACATGCCAAAATATGGTTGATGGTTGATCAAGCAAAAAGGGTGTGAAGACTCGACAAGAACTCATGGGATGAGCACGAGTGTTTGCAACCATCAAGGGGAAAAATCAAGGAATTCTCTAAAATTTGGATGTAGGCCAAAATTGTGGACGATGTTGCAGCTGCTACAACAAGATATAAATATCACCATGAGTTATCATGTTGCTATGGTTGACATGTTGGGTTTCTTTTTAGTAGGTTGTCCATTGTGAATATTGCAAAGAGCTATGTTATAAATCTCCATGGGAAATATGTTTTACTTTTCAGTGGTCTTGTTGGTTGTAGGTGTCATTGAACACCGATGACAGTGTTCCCTTAAGGGGGAGGGTTCTGTAACAACCCTGGTGTTTGGTCTAAAATGTGGATGCAAATCAGAGTTCAATTAATGTCAACCTGGGAAGGTAAACTTAGAAGTACCACCTATAGGTCTAGAAAGATTTCTAATTTGTCTGAGATCTATTGGTTCTCTTACAAGAACACATCGTCAAGATCTCTTCCAATAACTAAACAAATTAGAGAGATTCCTAATTTGTCAGAGGTCTTAAGGTTCCCTTACAAGAACACATGAATTTTAAGATCTCTTCCAACAACTAAACAAACCTAGATCTAATAATTATCTGAGATCTTAAGGTTCCCTTACAAGAATACATGAATTTTAAGATCTCTTCCAATATTAGAATATCTAACAAGAACTTAAAAGATGAAATGAAATAAAAACATAAATTAAATTATACCTAAAATAAGCATGCAAGTGAGGCCATGCGGGCCCTCCATAACTCCACAAGCACACCACTTCAAAGGAGACTCAAATGTAGAAGTAACAAAATCAAAGTATGATTCTTTATTTCAAAATCTCCATCATGATGTACAAACCAAC
>APFE030382938.1:0-35182 GCA_000404065.3 Pinus taeda | reverse complement strand
GATCAGCTGGCAGAAGATTACCCTACCAAAGAAATGGGGAGGATGGGGGCTCAAGGACCTCCCCGCCTTCGCTCAAGCACTTTCTGCCAAAATGGGTTGGACCCTTATGACAAGTCAGAATCTATGGGCTCATGTATGATACCATAAATATATATGGCCAGAGAGGTTATTGGATTGGATCAGATTACCATCCTGGCAATCGAAGGGATGCTCGTCGATTTGGAAGGCACTTATACATTCTCTCCCACTCATCCGTGACAACTTGGTCTGGAGAATAAATGATGGGAGTTTAGGTAGGATAGGGCTTGACCCGTGGATTGGCAGTGGTGGGAGACACATACTCAGCAGAGAACTTATCAGACTCCTAAATGCCCGAGAAATCAAGGTATTTGCTGACATTGCTGATCAACAGCGCACATATATATTTTCACAGGCTTGGAAGACGGCCCAACACCTCGATCTTCCTCCACAATGGCATATGGAATGGGACAATTTCATCTCAGCATTAACTGAATCTCATATAAGGATTAAACAGGGGTTAGACGAATTAGTATGGTGTATGGCTGATAATGGTATCTACGCACCAAAGCAGGGTTACAACACTCTCATAATGCACAAAAAACCTGATTCGCTCTGCAACTAGTGGAAAGATTTATGGCAGTTAAAAGCTCCCCCTCGCACAAAGCTCTTCTTTTGGTGCGTTATAAAAGACATCGTTCCCACAGGTGAACATCTCTCCCATCGAGCGATATACGGGCCTTCTTGGTGTATCCTGTGAAAGGCGGCAGAAGAAACAACTGCGCACGTCTTTCTTCATTGCCCGGTTTCACAAGCTCTTTGGCATAACATCTCAGCTCCTATCGGCTTCACTGGAACTTGGAACGGGGTGGATATTTAAAGTTCCTGGGTTGATTGGAAACAAAGGCATCGAGGCTCAAAATTATTGAACCTCCCCTTAATTGTGGCTTGGCATTTATGGAAAGTTCGAAACCGACATATATTTGAGAATCTGATGGTGTGCTGGCCGCGTACTGAAGCCAGTATTATCTCCTCCTTGACAGAACTTCCTGATCCCACTCCCACCAGGATGAGGAGTATCCTGCCTCCTCCTACTATTGATTTCACTACCCCCTGGGCCTTCTTCGACGGGGCAGCAAACCAAATTGGTTGTGGGGAGGATTCGTGCTTCGTAGAAACGAAAATCATAGATTCAAAGTACATATGGGGCTTGGTGTGGGCTCAAACAACTTTGCGGAAATAATGGCTCTTCGCAATTTATTACACTTTTCCCTGGAACAACGGTGTCAAAATCTTAATATATATGGGGATTCGAAGACTGTTGTAAATTGATTCAACCTTATTACAACTTGTCACATATATACTCTCAGCAATATAATGTATGAAATACAAACTTTCAAGGCAGCATTCAATCACATCTCTTGCCTTCACATATACAGGGAACATAACAACTGCGGTGATCAATTATCCAAGGAGGCTCTGGCACTTCCCAGAGGAGAATGGATAATATTGGAACAGCAAGGATCTGAGGAGTACCGTTTCTTCCATAGGCCATATATAGACCGGAGAGCCCAATAGGGACAACAGTCCCGAATATCAGAGAAATAAATGCATAAAATCTGGATTTTTTTTGACTATCTACGAAAAACATACATATAGAGAAATTTGACCCTGCGTGGTCTTGTACAGGCGATCAAGCCAGACAATAAAATAGGCTATCATCATTATATTTGGTATACAATGACAGATCACCCTGTGTGGTGGATCTTGGTATGAAAAGATTTAGCATATGCTACCGCATTTACAATATGTAATTTCCTTCTCTTAATGAAAATTACAGATTTTTCCAGTGTAAAAAAAAACTATGCATATTTATTATAATTATAATTTGAATTTGAATTTAGTTTGAAAATTATTTTATGTATATTAAAAAATATTTTTTTTATTAAAAATTATCATAACTGTATATTCTATAGTTTTTATATAGTTTATTAAACCATACCTATTTATTATAATTAAAATTTGATCTAATTAGAAAATTATTTTATATATATTAAAAATGTTTTTATAAAATATTTATATTGTAGATTTATATATTTTAATATTTAAATTTAATTGAACAATAAATTATTTAGAAAGGAAAAACGATCCAAAATCGAGCGCTCTGCAGATGCGATCTAAATTGCCTCGGCTCTCCATTCTGAAAACCCCTGCTTCACGTAACTCTCAACCTTCAATCTGAGGCGTCCTCACTGAAGGTTCTCCAATGAATGAGCCCCCAGGAGGGGCGGGATCCTCCCCCCCTCCACACATCGGCTCATCCTCTTACAACTCAAGGAAAAAACATAAAGATCCTCTGCACAAACCAGCAAGCCTCCCAGAAACAGATCAAGGACCAGATCCGGCTACCAATGAAGAAGAAACTGCTGCTACATGCGATGACACGGGCAAAGACAGTGGCGGGAATAAAAAAGCTCCTAAGATACAACCAAAGGCGACTTCAGCCACATGCATGCCAAAAAAGGCTGAAAGAATCAAAGTCGAACTACCCAGCCAACGGATCAATGGCGAAATTCAATTCATGAGGGACCATGCACTCATCGGCAAGTTCCTCGGATTCTGGCCTACTGAAAAGGCCTTGCATGGCTGGATTGCTTCAAAGTGGAAGCCTAAGGGACAAGTCACTTTGCAGCTTGGCCCCAAAGGCTTCTTCACAACAATCTTTAATTGTCTGGAGGACAAATCACGAATATTTGAAGGAGGTCCGTACTTCTTTAATTCTTCTGGACTGTACTTAAGAGAATGGAAAGAAAGCTGGGCTCCTTTCTGGATACAAATGTATTCCCTCCCTGCAAAATATTGGAAGGAGGAAACTCTAAGGGACATAGCCAACAGCGTGGGGACCTTCATCAAGGCTTCTGAGGAAACTAAAACTCGCAGATACACTTCTTACGCCCGGATCTGTGTCCAAATGCACCTTACCAAAGATCTAGCAGACTCGGTAAGTCTTTTCCATGACGACTTTGAGTGGATTCAAACTTTAGATTATGAGCACATTCCTTTTCGTTGCAGAAAGTGCCATGAGCATGGCCATCTCTTCAGGGATTGTCCCCTCAATCCTCAACCGAAACCTCCTGTCAATGATCTTAGCACAGACTCAGAAGGCTTCATCAAAATCCCTAATCGCCGCTGTCATGCAAAAAAATCTACCCCAGCTCCTGATAGCTCCAAAAAGCTGAACTCCCATAACAGATTTACAATTCTCACCCCTCGTGATCCTTATGAGAATCCTCCAGCTTCATCCTTGGATAACCCTGATCTTTCTTCTCCCTCCCAGATCCTCAAGCTTCCTCAGCCATTAGCTGACTCAGATCCTTCAAGCCTTCCCATCTCCCCTGCTCACAAGAAATCAGAACCAGAGAATGCAGCGCAATCTTCCTCAATGGATCTGGAAGTGGCTCTAATCCTCAGCACTCAGGACAATACTCTCATGAAAGATCAAAACATGCCCTCAAAAATGGATGAAGATACAGAGAATATCAGCTTAGAAGGTTTAGACATATTCAAGTTGGAGACAGCCTGCAAACAGAAAGAGTACAATACAATCCCTCCATGGGAAATCGAAAGGCTGGAAGGAGTTCTCAGCAAAGCGCAACACAACAAATGCTTAGGAATACAAGAAGGAAGCACATGGGATGGAAAGAAAATCCTAAAAGAAACAAGAAAAGAGGGTAGAAAACGGACCTGCAGAGGACCATCATCCTAGGAGAATTGCTCATGGAATCTAGGAGATTTCCTAAGCTGACAAAGTTCTACAAATCTCAACCCCACAATTCCTCATGAAGCTTCTTTCCTGGAATGTAAGAGGGTTGAACAGTGCCTCCAAACATAGAATGTTAAAAAATGTGATACAACAAGAAAAGCCCACCATAGTTTTTCTTCAAGAAACAAAAAGCAACAGTACCATCTTAGAAAAGATTCTGAGAAAGATTTGGGTAGGCTGCAACTCAGTCACTGTGGATGCCTCGGGCGCATCGAGGGGACTAGCGATCATTTGGAACCCACAACTTCTCACTCTTCAAGACTTCCACGCATCTCATTTCTTTATCCAAGCTACCTTCCATCTCACAGGAACAGACATTCACAGTCATCTTTCAAATGTCTACTTTCCGCAACAATTAAATCAGAAACTGGCGCTTCTGGACACTCTCACGATTCTGAATTCAAACAGACAATTTCCGCTTTGGATTGGAGGGGGCGATTTCAACTTCATCAGAGCCCTGGAAGAAAAAAGTGGCGACAGAACAAAATTAGAAGGGGACAGTATAGGTTTTCGTAATTACATTCAAAATAACCATCTTATGGACATTCACACTTCAAATGGAGTCTACACTTGGTCCAACAAATGCAGCGGATCTCAGTGCATCGCCTCAAGACTAGATCACTTTCTGATTTCGGACAATGCCATACACCTTGGAGGGGATTTTCACGCCTCTATTGTGCCTCAAGGAGGATCCGATCACTGGCCCATTATGCTACAATGGGCACGACCATGCACAAAAAGTAACAGACCCTTTCGATTTGAGGCATTTTGGTTCACCAACCCCAATTCCAAAACAGTGGTTAAGGAGGCTTGGAAAGCCTTCATACCCTCTGAAGGAACCAAAATGTTCCAATTTCAACAGAAATTGAAAAGTCTCAAACAGGTTCTCAAAAATTGGAATCATACCCAATTCGGCAATATATTTGAGCAGCGAAAAAAATTGGAGCAACAAATGTGCACTTTACAACAGAAGATTATTATGGAGGGGCGAACAGAAGACAGAGCGCACCAGGAGCAGATCCTTTGGACTGAAATCTAGACACGCAGACATCAAGAAGAAACTCTGTGGCGGCAGAAGTCTCGCATTCGTTGGCTAAAGGAGGGGGGGAGAAAAACATCAAGTTTTTCCACAGATCCACAATCCAAAGAAGGATACATAATAATATAGCATTCATCAACAATAGGCAAGGGGAAAAATTAGAAAAGCATGAAGAAATGGAAAAGGAATTCTAGGAACACTTTCAGGAAATCCTTAAGGAACCACCAGAAAGCAGAGATCAGGCTATTAAAAAAATTACACAACTCATCCCTAAAATAATTACGGAGGACCACAACAAACAACTGCTTCAATCCATCTCAATGAAAGAAGTGGAAGAAGCCATGGCTCAAATCAAAGATGGTAAAGCACCCGGTCCTGACGGGTTCACAGCTAATTTTTTTCATGAATTTTGGGAGCTGGTTAGCACAGAGGTTTGGGAATTAGTGGAGGAATCACGAACAATGCATTGGATTCTCCCTTCGCTTAACTCCACCTTCTTAGCGCTAATTCCCAAAGGGGCTGAGTCAAACACGCCCGACAAATACAGGCCTATTGCACTATGTAACATCATCTACAAACTTATTTCCAAAGTCTTGGCCAATAGGCTCAAACCCATTCTCCCTCTCCTCATCTCGCAGGAGCATATAGGTTATGTAGAGGGGAGACAAATAATGGACGGCATAATTCTCTCAAACGAAGTGATTCATTCACTGAAGCTTCTAAAAAAGCCAGGTATGATTCTGAAGCTTGATCTTTCAAAAGCATTTGATAAACTCAGCTGGTCTTATATACAACAGATGTTACTGGCGTTTGGCTTTAATGCAACTTGGGCTAGATGGATCATGAACCTCATCTCTTCACCCAGATTCTCTATCCTACTCAATGGTTCTCCCTCCAAGTCCTTCCGCCCCTCTCGTGGAATCTGTCAACGGGACCCCCTCTCCCCTTTTATTTTTGTTCTAATGGCTGAAGGCCTCAACCGTCTGCTCCACTCAGCTATCTCCTCTCAAACCCTGAAAGGCATTTCTCTACATGGTCTTCACCCTTTGTCTCACCAACAGTTTGTTGATGACACCATGCTCTTCGGACACCCTTCATCTCAAGAAGCCTCTGCCTTCAAAGATCTGCTTTCTCTCTTTTCTGAAGCCTCTGGCACCTCTATCAATGCCACTAAATCCCACTTATTCTTCTTTCATACTCCAGCCTTTACTCAAAGAAACATAGCAAGAATTTTGGGATACTCCATTGCAACGCTCCCTTCGAAATACCTAGGAACTCCTCTCCTGGACTCAGCCATTAAAAATGCCTCTTGGAGAACCCTCATAGACAAGCTGGAATCTAGGCTCTCCTCATGGACTTTTCGCTCGCTCAATATGGCCAGCAGACTTATCCTCATAAAAACCGTTCTCCAGGTTATGCCCCTATATCTCTTTTCTGTTTTAGCTGCCCTAAATGGGTTCTTAAAAGCATCTGTAATCTGCAGAGAAACTTTTTGTGGGGATCCTCTGGTCTCAATAGGAAATGGGCATTGGTAAATTGGAATGAAGTCTGTCAACCAAAAGCAATCGGCCGGTTAGGATTGCGAGATCCCCTCCAAAGTAACAACACTATGGGAGCCCGAGTATGGTGGAATTGGCTCTCCAAACCACACACTCCTTGGGCTCGTCTTTGGCAAGCAAAATATGTGCCCGGATGCCAATGGAAAGATCTTATCAGAATCTGCCCTACAACTCCCAGATCCCTGATCTGGAATGCTCCCAATCTCCACAGTGCCTTCATACAGGAACACAGCTTCTGGGAAGTGCACTCGGGTACCTCAGCTAGATTTTGGGAGGATTCATGGCAGCAACTCCCAAAATTAGCGTCTCTCTTTTACAAGCCAAGGTGGCAGGCTCATATGCATCATGCTGATATTATCAACGTTCATCAATTCTGGCAACAACAAACATCTGACAATTTTCATTGCTGGAAATCAGCAAGCACTTGGCAGGCCAACTGGCAAGGAGAATCCTACACAGAGATAGAGCAGGAGCTGAATCAAAGGAAAATCAAGCAATCTGATCAACAGGGCAAGCTTCGTTGGGGTCACACGCCTAAAGGTATGTTTACCACGAAGGAAGCACATCATCTACGCTACACTCCCACACAGGCAAACAAAGACAAACTCTGGGATCAAGTATGGCAACCAGGTATATGGTCCAAGGTCTCCACTTTCTTATGGCTGCTAGGCAAACAACGAATTCTAACATGGGACAAGTTGCAAAAACGAAGCTTCATAGGACCTTCAAGATGTCCTAATTGCAACCTCAACACATAAACAACTGTGCATCTAATGGATACATGTCCTCTTGCTACTCAATTATGGGAGAAAATTGACAACTGTAACAGAAGATCTGGCAGAAGACAAGGAGATATTGCATAAACCATCAGAAACTGGCCAAGGAATCCCTTTCAAAGCTCTCTGTTAAACTCTCTATGGAACGTCATCCCAGGTTTCTCTTACTGGATATTATGGAAAGAGAGAAACAATAGAGTCTTCAACAACTCCAGCAAGCCCATCGATACTCTATGGCTTCTCCTCCAGTACAATCTGCGAGAGACTCTAGCATTAAGACAATGGCTACCTGCGGACCTGTCAGAACTCCCTCAGGAACGCCTCATCTTAAATGCCTGGAACATGGACTTTTCCTCTCCGGTCCAAATCAACCCCTGTTCCCCAGCCAGCTCTGCATCTCCTCTAATCTGGTCTCCCCCTGCTCCCAATTCGTTCAAATTAAACTTTGATGGCGCGACTAAGGGAAACCCAGGACCTGCTGGTTACGGAGCAGTCTTCAGAGATGAAATGGGCACAATCAGACACATTTATCACGGCAATATCGGCATCAACACCAATAATGCAGCGGAGCTGGAAGGAATCTGGAAAGGAATCTGCATAGCAGAGCAAGAAAACTTGTATCCTCTTGAGGTTGAAGGAGACTCTTTCATAATAATAGCAGCGATCATCAGAATCCAGGCAGGCTCCCCAGCTTCTAAACCAGCCACAAGTTGGAGACTACTTAGCAGACTGGAGCAAATGGAGGAAAGGTTGCGGATACCCCGAAGCATCACTTTCAGGCACATAAGGCACACAGCCAACAAAGTGGCAGACAAAATGGCTAACCAAGGGGTCAATCAGCAGATTAACAACTTCTCAAGCCCTCTCAGTGATACAAATGATGAACAACTACAGAAGGAATGCATCGCTCTGGCGCAACATGACTATTCAATCCAGGCAGAGAGGCGCTGATCGGAATGCTAGCAAGATAAGGTTGGAGATGTCAGGCAAAGGATCACTCGCAGGTGCCATTGGTCACTGCCAATGTCCAGCTCCTCTCACTAAGGCTCGAAACTGGCCACGCAAGTCAATGAAGGCGGTCGTCCTATGTTCAATCAGGCCCACTTCTGAGCTGGAGAATGCCCATAGCTGGCAGCGCATTTTTGGTCAGGAAGACAACCTGATACACTCCCTTCCATCAAATGGTCAGTGTAAGCGTCAGGCGCACTCATGGTTCAGCCGAGACACGCGCAAACTGGAGATTGGTTTCCAATCGATCCGAAAACATGCTAATCTAATGCAAATTTGTCATATGAGTATGTCAGAATGCCACGGTATTGGCTAGAAATGTCAAGGCTGCGGCCCTGCTATAAAATACTTTGTTTTTAATATAGAAATAGTCTAATTAAGAAAAAAAAATATTTAAATTTAAATTTAATATAATTTAATCTTTATATAAAATATTTACTTTATAAAAAAATCTTCAATTTCTAATGATCCAAAAAACTTTTTAAATAATATAACAATATTCATTATTTAATAGTTACATGTGTTTATATGCATATATATAAATGATTAAAATAAAATATTTTGTAGTTATATTTATTTTAATGTTTATAAAGATTAATTTATGTACATGTAAGATCTGTTTTCATTGGGTTTGATTTTTTTTAAACCTTGATACAGATTTTAGATTGGCTTAGTAAGTGACGTCATTGTTGGTTTGGGATTGGCCCTTTTCAACCTGTAATTTGATTTTGGTCATTTGATTTGATTTTGGATCGACCCTTTTAAAGTTGTTAAATATCATGGGTCGTTCTTAACACAATTGTTAATGCTTGTTGTGCTCAATTCAATCACTGCCCGATGCTGTGTTGCTGAAAATTGAAGCGCTTCAATTCTTTAAAACCTATGTCTGCTGTTGCACTTCAATTCAGAGACAAATCTCTGATACCCGTGGCCGCTACTGCACTTCAATTCAATTCAAATTCTCTGATACCCATGGAAATTGGTTTGCACAACCCAAAAACAGAGGTCTATACGGTGCTTATTAAACAAGGCCATGGAACTTGGCTTGCACTGCCAAAACAAGCAGGTCTGATAATGTATGTATAAAATGCGTAACTTATCTCTTAGAATTTGGGAGGATTAAATAATTGAATCGTATATTATATTGTCTCGTGCAGGACTTATGTTGGGAGCTAAGCGGTTATAACATTTATCAACTATGCAGAGAACGCATAGATTTCAGGGGAGTCTCAACCGAATACATTTTTTTTTCACATGACGCGACGCAGAGAATTGCATGAACTGTACTTGTACTACTGTGCTAAAATTATTTTATGCGACATGGTGGACAGGACAGTATAAAAATAGTGGTGAGATTCGTCCAATCTTTTCATTCTAAAATCTCTTTCTGTAGATGTTGGATTTCAAATTATGCACTATTTTGTTTTGTAGCTGTTCAGTTTTTTCTCTCACAAACGAATTGGGTTTTGATTTTAATGATTCGGCAGAACAGTTGGATTCAATAGCCTTTCCTTTCAATATGTTTGATAAAGGACGCACATTCAAACAGTGCACTTATTTTGACGAGATCAGATCCACAGGGGCCGAGTGTTATGAATGGTTTTTTGGTTTGTTTTTCCAGGATTGAGTAGGAGGGTTTTAATTATTGCGCTCTGTTCTTCCGCTGAGAATGAATGAGAAGGTAATCGAATTTATGGTGGAGATGAAGATCCTTCTCTCTTTTCAAGTGAAATGATGAGTTGGCTGAGTGTTATGAAGGGATGACCTAGAAGGACAGTTTCTCCCATATATGGAGAAGATGAGCAGTGTGGAGTGTTATATGGAGAAGATGGGAAGATGTGGAGTGTTACATGGAGCAGATGAGCAGTGTGGAGTGGAGGGGGTGGATCTCGTGCCGGTATTCCCATCCCAAATTTATATATACATATATATGTGCCCTACGCCCTACCTGTACTCTAGTGGGACCGACCCCGACCCTGTGCGTGGAACAAATTCCGTACAAAAGGCTCAAAGGTAAAGGCATGTCAGCGAGCGAGCGAGCAGCAGCTTCATCTGATTTTATGGGAATCACAAATCAAAATGTCTGACCTGACCACTGTGTGTTGTCTATATCCTTCCCAGCCGCAGTCCACTCGATCTAGTCATCTATCATGCAAATATGGGTATATTTTCTTATTTTTCATCATGTTATACATTAAAAATGGGATAACCCCACCCCAGTGAACTTTATAAGTTTGATTTGATTGTTGTAGGTTTATTTTCAGCTTCTCCACAGGAATGGATGCAAGGAGCAGCCAACTAATTGATGGGATTTAGGATGCTGCTCCTTCCGTGATTGATGGGCTTTAGGATACGCAGGTGTCAATTTTTTTTTGATTTTGTTTTTCTTTTCAAAGTTTTTGTTAGATAAATCATAAATAAATATTAAATTTAGAAATAGAAATGAAAAAGAAAAAGGATAGTTTTGTGAGGTAAGAATAGATTATGTATATTTTTTTATTGTCACTGACTTTTAAGGAATATTATTTTTGCAGAGAATGACTGGAATATATATGTATGGACAAAGCATTTACGTCTCCCCCTGTTCATGACAAAAATTAGCATTTATTTATTCATTATGTAATTACTCTTGAAAATCTCATAATAAAAAATTATTTTTTGTTTGAAGAGGCTAAACCCCTTCTCAATGCCCTTGAAAATGAACTATGGTTGTTCTTAAAGGCTTGTGCATCCTCTCTCCTTTTCCACTTCTTAGTTTTTAGTATGTAATATTTAAATGCATTAAAACAACTCTTGTTTTTGTATTCATGTTATTTTATGATTGATGGCATTTTTGTACTATGTGATTGTGTATGGTAATGTTTGATGTTTGAGTTTTATTTAATGTTTGTGTTTACAATGAATATGTATGCCATCAATCACAAACATAGTTCAATATAAATAAAACATTTTTTATTAAATATTTTACATATATAATTAAAAAATGTATAATATCTTTCTTAAGGGAAATTGGAAATTGTTTTATGTATATTATTTTATTTTTCCTTTTTAATCTAATTACAATATTATGTATTATTATAATAATTAAATTTAATTTTAAGGGGTGGTAGGTGTGACACAGGCAAGTTCCCTCTGCGGACAGAGGGAACCCCTCTAGCCCTAGAGTGGGTCTAGTCACCGCAAAGACAATACCAAAGAAAATTTCCTTAGAAAGATGGTGTTATGAAGGCCTATCTTCAGATCGATGTTCGATGAAGTCCTCGTCGTGTCATTCTAGCTCTTGTTCTTCTAATCACTTGTACCTGACAACAACATGTAGAGAAACACCACGAATGTAATAGGAAACAACTAAAAAATCTACTTGAAGAGTCAAGGAACCTCAAGCTATCGATATACAATTTCAACATGCGATATAGGAAACAAGCTATTGATTTGTATTAATATAAATCAAAGTAAAACTTACAACCGAACCTTCATGTCGTAAGTCTCCTCGAAGGTTTCCATCGGTATGTCTCCATAAGCATTTACTTGTGAACCATCTCCCAAGGGAACAAATGACTCTCTCTTCAGTTCGAAAGGTTGATGCTAGAAAGTTCTCAAATCAACTCTCCTCAAACAATATCAAGCCAAAATACATATGAGGCTACTTCCACACTCCAATAACACTCTCTACCTATACTCCACTCTTAGAAACCTGAAACTATCAACTTACATCTAGCTATTATCCAGTTACATCCAAGCTACCTCCAAGCTTGCTCCAAGCTAAGTGATCTCATTCATGGAGGAGACATGTATAGGAGGGAAAGGTTCCATAAGAGATGGGAGGAAGAGCTTATCTCTTAGGGAGGTTGCACAAAAGGTGGAACAACTATCCCAGAGGAGAGAGGCGAGCTCAACTGACCCAACAACTAGCCCTAGGACCGCCCATGAAGCAATTTCGTCTTGAAGTTTCGACGAGTTGTTTATAAAATTTGCCAAATATGGGTCGGAGCGGGTGCAACATAGGGACAGAAAAAAGACTCCGCTAGGGCTAATGTTAACTCGACCATCTTCGTGGGAGGGATAACTTCTGACCCTTGACGACCTAGAAACTTAGGCAGAAAGGGGTCTGCTTCAGGGATAATGAACTGAGACAGTCTTCCTAAGATTAAAAGGAAGGTTTTGGTTGAGGAATCTCTTTTGTGAGTTATTTGAGCATGTTTTGGATACCACTTTCATTTATTGCAATAACCAAAAGTGGGATTCACCTTTCATAGAACCCCATGTTCCACGACCGCTCATAGCATATTGATATCAGGTACCACTTTATCCAGGAAATAATACAATGGGGAGCAATAAGGCTCCATCACATCAGGACTGATGAACAAGTTGCTAACATTTTAACAAAGCCCTTGGGGAAGGCCAAGTTCTTAGCCTTCTGAGAGAGATTTGGAGTCGTGGAAAGGCCCTCCCATGAGGGTCACTCTTGAGTTGGACATTAAGCTTTGGGAGCTCCTAGGGGCATGGGGTACTTCTTTGAGCTATATGAGCACAAGGTGAGTGGTTCAACTTCCCTTATGGAGTATATATACCCAAATATGATTGAGCACAAGGTGAGTGTCCCACCTTCCCCTATGGAGGAAAATATTTGAGAATAGGGTGAGTCGTTCACCTTCCCCTATGGTTGATGTCATATGCATAGGATGAGTGGTTCATCTTCTCCTATGAGTAGGATGAGTGGTTCATCTTCTCCTATGAGTAGGATGAGTGGTTCACCTTCTCCTGTGATTGCCCCAACATACATCATACCCTTACTGTCTGAGACTCTTGGGAAGTACCTCTCATTTGTCCAATGAGATGGGAAAAGTGGTTATCGGCCATATCACTACAGAGTGACGCATGGTATACAGTCATAATCCCTTGTTCTCCTTAATTAAGGGATAATCTCCTTTATTTTAGGAATAACTGTTGGATGACTTCAGAAAGACTTCTAACTTGAATTTATCCAACTAATTAATCCATAATGAATTAATTAATTATTTCCAAGCAGATGGTGAGACTAAATTCGATTTTGATTCACAATTTTTATTCAAGGACAAATTAAAATTGGAATATTCTGGATCCTATTTTTATCATTTCTTGTTGCTATTTTCAATAGATGGGGTCGAGGATGTCAGTTTGGGCTTCTTTCCCCTATAATGATGGAACTACCTCAAGGGATAATTCCTTCTCCCATGAGAAGAGGATCCACCTCCCATTCATATTTCCTATATAAACCTCCCTTCTTCCTAAACACAAGCTAGTCCTGGTGTTATAGTGGCTGAATTTTGGTTTGAGTAGACAAGCAAGCTATTACTAGTTGTAAGTATCTAGTTGTGCGAGGGAGAAGTGTGTTTTGGTTTGGAGTGAAGCCTAACGGGAAGAGCTTTAAAACTATTTTTGATTGAGGCCATCATGGAATGCTAGTAGAGGTGTGTGGGAACCTGGTCTTGTCAGAGGAGGACTGCAACGTCAAGACAAATGGTTGTAATCTCTCTTTGATATTAATATATGCAACCATTGATAGATTCCTACATGTTTTGTAATATTATATATTCATGGCTTAATGTTTCTTGACTTGTTAAGTAGGTTTAATTACAATTTGTCTATTATTATGTTTGTGTGTTGTTGTCGTATACTTGTTTTAAGAGCTTGACGAAGGAAGCGAGAGATAGCGGAGTGAGCAAGCAAGGACATCATCAAGCATGATAAGCGACCAAGAGGTAGGCCCTCTTGATTGATTCTAACCTAAGGAAATCTTCCATAGAATGTATATGTTGTGGCTAGACCCATTATCGAGCTAGAGGAATTCGTTCATGTCCGCAATTATAATTTTACTTCACCACACCTATAAACATGGGATTAATTTCTCACTCAAGGTAGTGGTAAGGTTGGGGGTAGGAGAACTAACTGCCACAATGGGAACATGGGACTAATCACCCACTCAACGTAATGGTTAGGTTTTTAAGGTTTACTATTGCCTTTGTTTTTTGGTGTTTCAAAAAACCTCGACATGGTATAAGAGCCATGGAAGAGGTTCAATTCCTCGAGTTGCATTTGAGGGGGGACGTTGGAGTGATTGTCACACTAACCTCATTATGAATCGATTAGGTGGAATAACCACCACCTTAGGAACATGGGACTAACCACCCACTAAAGGTAATGGCAAGGGTTTGGAAGTTTACTACTACGTGCAGGTTTTGGGGTAATGGAAAACCTCAACATACATATTTACTTAATACAATTAAATGTGTGTGTGTGTGTGTGTGTGTGTGTGTGTATAAGCCCCAAGGATTAACTCAGTTGGTCAAAATCAGTGCCTCGCCATTCGGGAGGTCACAGGGTCCATGCTCCCCGAAGCCCTTGGGGTTAGGCCTAGCTAGCGGGCCACGGGGCTAGATTCCCTTTGGGGTCGATCGGCCCAGATTTTTCCGTGGAAGTAACCGCCACCCATTGACCAGGGTGTCGGTGAACCACAACAAAAAAATAAAATATAAAAAACTATATTTAATACAACTAATATCTATATTTTCGTCATATATATATTATAAGCGCACACGCACACAGACACACACACTTACTTTTTCTCTCTATATGCATCTTTACATATTTAATTAATACAAGTAAATTGTTAGATATATCAACAAAATTTCCATCAAAATTTTGATATCCAAAAATAGTTGTAAGGATTACAAGGACTTTGCCTCCCATACACTCATGTTATAATTAATATGAAACATCCTGAACTTTTCATTATATCACAGTGCCATCATATGATATTTAATTAAGGGTTTCCTATACTAGACCTTAATGTTTTTGGAAATTTGAATAGAACTCAACAATCGATATAGAGAAATACAGAGTGAGCCACAACTTTATGGAAATTATCATACATGGCATTACCTTTAAGGATGCTTAACCAATCAATGCCTCAATATTTGTCTTCTTATATGTCTAATCCTTATTTTTGTTTAAGTGAGGGATTATTTTGTTCTAGGAATGAAAAAGATTTTGTTAAAATGAGGTTTGATTGGGGTATAATTAATAATGGAAAAAGATTCTTTAAATCTTGACCACTAAGATACTTATTTTGAATAACTTTCTTTTATGATTGATCTTGATAGGTAAGGTTCTATACATGTTTGTCTCATTTTATTTTAGATAGAAGAAAATTATTATACTTATATATCACAATCCAAGGAAATTTCCATAATAAGAAAGAACGTGTTGTTCATATATTATCATAGAAATGTTGTTACAAGCATTGTGGCTCACTGTTAGACATCTCAACCTTTATATCATCTTCCTATCACACTACTTGATGCATACATCTACCGACAAAATTCTACATTTAGATTCTATCTCTATCAAAATTACCATGAGTCTATCTCTTTGATTCTTATAGCCAACATAGGCTCTCACATAAATAATTGAAATTAATTCCGTCATTGAGATTTCCACCTAAGGTTCATTATGCTTCCTCGAAATGTTCCATACTTGGTTTGCAACAATTATTTTTCATGGTTTCTATTCCGATTCTCTCCTTCATGTTATAACTTTATATCCACATCAACATCAATCCATATTCCATGTTCAAGTGGCTTTACATAATTGCCTTTGCATGTGATCCATTACTCACCTTTTCTTCCTGGAAACAACAATGATATGTACAATCTCCCATCTTGATTCAAGTTATATGATACTATTCTCTAGGATGTAATAAATCTTTGACTTGTTAGCCCTTGATCCACATGTAGCTTTTTCTATCTCAGTTGGTATTGGTGGTACATTATCACAATGCTTTTACACGTCCACTATTAGTCATGTTCAATCTATTCTTCAACATAACTTCTTTCCTTTCACCATTTAGCATTATGTTTCCTTCTTGATACCATCATGGCTTGTCTAATCTCATAATGATTTCTCATCATTTGATGTCACTTTGTAAAATTGGGTTTTCCCTCCAATTACATATCGACATTCCCTTTCCCTTAAGGCATGCATTTATGTAGCTTTACCTAGTTGCCATGAATCACTTTGTTGATGGTCTCTTTTCCCCACTATAATTCCCTCTTATCAAAATCCTTCTTCCACTGGGAGCCCATCGACCCAATGTTCTCTTCCCTAACTCATCTCCAATTAATCTAGACTCGTCTTTTTTCCTTTTCTTATAATGTTTACAATATTTGTGCTTGTGCAATTAACACACTCTAAACTTTTGTGTTCTCTTCTTCTATTGTTGGTTTGCATCATATCTCTCCTTTGTAAATGAGTAAATGAGACTCTCGTATTCTTTATCTTAATCTATTGGTGCTCCTTCCTTGTTCACATTTCCTCATGTCGTGAAGTCATAAAACAAGACGAGAAAATAGTGTATAACTTGCCAATATCTCTTAATTTTGATAATTTCTAAGGATTTTTAAAGTTTTTAGAGTTTTGGTGATTTTTAAGATGCATGTTTTTATTATATAAAATTTGGGTGAAGCATTTTTAATATGGTTTTTTTGAAGAGAGAGAGAGAGAGAATATATGAATTAAATTTAGTCTCGAATGTTTTCCTTATATTGAAATCTAAATAGTTTTGAACTCCATCCTTCCCAAACTGATTGAATAGACAGAGATTAAGATGTGAGTTGTAATGGTTTAAATTATTTTATCAAAGAGGATGATCAATTATCATATATTCAATGTTGAATCCCAAACTCATTATGAAAAAGGTCTGGTCAAATTTGTTTTGTTTCAAAATATTACTATTGCTAAAAGAAAATCTAGATATAAAAAATTAAAAATAATAATAATAACAACAACATGATATATTTTGAATTTTAAAATACCTTATTCATGATTAATTTAATTCCAAATCCAACTCTTCTAGAGTTGGTAACTTAATTGGTTGGGAGCACTCTCTCATTCTGAGGACAATTCAATTCCAAAAGATAAATTAAAAACTTTTATTGTACTTACCGAAAGTATAATTTTTTATTAAATTATAAATTTCTATAATTAATATAGATAGTATGCTTAAAACATAAAACTAAGCGCAATAAATTAAATAATATTTGATTTTTATGCATCATGCTGATATTATCAACGTTCGTCAATTTTGGCAACAACAAAGATCTCACGATTTTCATTGCTGGAAATCAGCAAGCACTTAGCAGGCCAACTTGCAAGGAGAATCCTACACAGAGATAGAGAAGGAGCTGAATCAAAGGAAAATCAAGCAATCTGATCAACAGGACAAGCTTCATTGGGGTCACACGCCTAAAGGTATGTTTACCACGAAGGAAGCACATCATCTACGCTACACTCCCACGCAGGCAAACAAAGACAAACACTGGGATCAAGTATGGAAACCAGGTATATGGCCCAAGGTCTCCACTTTCTTATGGCTGGTAGGCAAACAACGAATTCTAACATGGGACAAGTTGCAAAAACGAGGCTTCATAGGACCTTCAAGATGTCCTAACTGCAACCTCAACGCAGAAACAGTTGTGCATCTAATGGATACCTGTCCTCTTGCTACTCAATTATGGGAGAAAATTGATAACTGCAACAGAAGATCTGGCAGAAGACAAGGAGATATTGCATAAACCATCAGAAACTGGCCAAGGAATCCCTTTCAAAGCTCTCTGTTAAACTCTCTATGGAACGTCATCCCAGGTTTCTCTTACTGGATATTATTGAAAGAGAGAAACAATAGAGTCTTCAACAACTCCAGCAAGCCCATCGATACTCTATGGCTTCTCCTCCAGTACAATCTGCGAGAGACTCTAGCATTAAGACAATGGCTACCTGCGGACCTGTCAGAACTCCCTCAGGAACGCCTCATCTTAAATGCCTGGAACATGGACTTTTCCTCTCCGGTCCAAATCAACCCCTGTTCCCCAACCAGCTCTGCATCTCCTCTAATCTGGTCTCCCCCTGCTCCCAATTCGTTCAAATTAAAATTTGATGGCGCGACTAAGGGAAACCCAGGACCTGCTGGTTACGGAGGAGTCTTCAGAGATGAAATGGGCACAATCAGACACATTTATCACGGCAATATCGGCATCGACACCAACGATGCAGCGGAGCTGGAAGGAATCTGGAAAGGAATCTGCATAGCAGAGCAAGAAAACTTGTATCCTCTTGAGGTTGAAGGAGACTCTTTCATAATAATAGCAGCGATCATCAGAATCCAGGCAGGCTCCCCAGCTTCTAAACCAGCCACAAGTTGGAGACTACTTAGCAGACTGGAGCAAATGGAGGAAAGGTTGCGGATACCCCGAAGCATCACTTTCAGGCACATAAGGCACACAGCCAACAAAGTGGCAGACAAAATGGCTAACCAAGGGGTCAATCAGCAGATTAACAACTTCTCAAGCCCTCTCAGTGATACAAATGATGAACAACTACAGAAGGAATGCATCGCTCTGGCGCAACATGACTATTCAATCCAGGCAGAGAGGCGCTGATCGGAATGCTAGCAAGATAAGGTTGGAGATGTCAGGCAAAGGATCACTCGCAGGTGCCATTGGTCACTGCCAATGTCCAGCTCCTCTCACTAAGGCTCGAAACTGGCCACGCAAGTCAATGAAGGCGGTCGTCCTATGTTCAATCAGGCCCACTTCTGAGCTGGAGAATGCCCATAGCTGGCAGCGCATTTTTGGTCAGGAAGACAACCTGATACACTCCCTTCCATCAAATGGTCAGTGTAAGCGTCAGGCGCACTCATGGTTCAGCCGAGACACGCGCAAACTGGAGATTGGTTTCCAATCGATCCGAAAACATGCTAATCTAATGCAAATTTGTCATATGAGTATGTCAGAATGCCACGGTATTGGCTAGAAATGTCAAGGCTGCGGCCCTGCTATAAAATACTTTGTTTTTAATATAGAAATAGTCTAATTAAGAAAAAAAAATATTTAAATTTAAATTTAATATAATTTAATCTTTATATAAAATATTTACTTTATAAAAAAATCTTCAATTTCTAATGATCCAAAAAACTTTTTAAATAATATAACAATATTCATTATTTAATAGTTACATGTGTTTATATGCATATATATAAATGATTAAAATAAAATATTTTGTAGTTATATTTATTTTAATGTTTATAAAGATTAATTTATGTACATGTAAGATCTGTTTTCATTGGGTTTGATTTTTTTTAAACCTTGATACAGATTTTAGATTGGCTTAGTAAGTGACGTCATTGTTGGTTTGGGATTGGCCCTTTTCAACCTGTAATTTGATTTTGGTCATTTGATTTGATTTTGGATCGACCCTTTTAAAGCTGTTAAATATCATGGGTCGTTCTTAACACAATTGTTAATGCTTGCTGTGCTCAATTCAATCACTGCCCGGTGCTGTGTTGCTGAAAATTGAAGCGCTTCAATTCTTTAAAACCTATGTCTGCTGTTGCGCTTCAATTCAGAGACAAATCTCTGATACCCGTGGCCGCTACTGCACTTCAATTCAATTCAAATTCTCTGATACCCATGGAAATTGGTTTGCACAACCCAAAAACAGAGGTCCATACGGTGCTTATTAAACAAGGCCATGGAACTTGGCTTGCACTGCCAAAACAAGCAGGTCTGATAATGTATGTATAAAATGCGTAACTTATCTCTTAGAATTTGGGAGGATTAAATAATTGAATCGCATAGATTTCACGGGAATCTCAACTGAATAAATTTTTTTTTTCACATGACGCGACGCAGAGAATTGCATGAAATGTACTTGTACTACTGTGCTAAAATTATTTTATGCGGCATGGTGGACAGGACAATATAAAAATAGTGGTGAGATTTGTCCAATCTTTTGATTCTAAAATCTCTTTCTGTAGATGTTGGATTTCAAATTATGCACTGTTTTGTTTTGTAGCTGTTCAGTTTTTTCTCTCACAAACGAATTGGGTTTTGATTTTAATGATTCGGCAGAATAGTTGGATTCAATAGCCTTTCCTTTCAATATGTTTGACAAAGGACGCACATTCAAACAGTGCACTTATTTTGACGAGATCAGATCCACATGGGCCGAGTGTTATGAAGGGTTTTTTGGTTTGTTTTTCCAGGATTGAGTAGGAGGGTTTTAATGATTGCACTCTGTTCTTTCGCTGAGAATGAATGAGAAGGTAATCGAATTTATGGTGGAGATGAAGATCCTTCTCTCTTTTCAAGTGAAATGATGAGCGGGCTGAGTGTTATGAAGGGATGACCTAGAAGGACAGTTTCTCCCGTATATGGAGAAGATGAGCAACGTGGAGTGTTATATGGACAAGATGAGAAGATGTGGAGTGTTACATGGAGCATATGAGCAGTGTGGAGTGGAGGGGGTGGAGCTCGTGCCGGTATTCCCATCCCAAATTTATATATACATATATATATGCCCTACGCCCTACCTGTACTCTAGTGGGACCGACCCCGACCCTGTGCATAGAACAAATTCCGTACAAAAAGCTCAAAGGAAAAGGCATGTCAGCGAGCGAGAGAGCAACAACTTCATCTGATTTTATGGGAATCACAAATCAAAATGTCTGACCTGACCACTGTGTGTTTTCTATATCCTTCCCAGCCGCAGTCCACTCGATCTAGTCATATATCATGCAAATATGGGTATATTTTCTTATTTTTCATCATGTTATACATTAAAAATGGGATAACCCCACCCCAGTGAACTTTATTAGTTTGATTTGATTGTTGTAGGTTTATTTTCAGCTTCTCCACAGGAATGGATGCAAGGAGCAGCCAACTAATTGATGGCATTTAGGATGTTGCTCCTTCCGTGATTGATGGGCTTTAGGATACGCAGGTGTCAATTTTTTTGTTTTGTTTTTGTTTTTCTTTTCAAAGTTTTTGTTAGATAAATCATAAATAAATATTAAATTTAGAAATAGAAATGAAAAAGAAAAAGGATAGTTTTGTGAAGTAAGAATAGATTATGTATATTTTTTTTATTGTCACTGACTTTTAAGAGATATTATTTTTGCAGAGAATGACTGGAATATATATGTATGGACAAAGCATTTACATCTCCCCCATGTTCATGACAGAAATTAGCATTTATTTATTCATTATGTATTTACTCTTGAAAATCTCATAATAAAAAAAATATTTTTTGTTTGAAGAGGCTAAAAAGCCCCTTCTCAATGCCCTTGAAAATGAACAATGGCTGTTCTTAAATGCTTGTGCATCCTCTCTCCTTTTCCACTTCTTAGTTTTTAGTATGTAATTTTTAAATGCATTAAAACAACTCTTGTTTTTGTATTCATGTTATTTTATGATTGATGGCATTTTTGTACTATGTTTGTGATTGTGTATGGTAATGTTTGATGTTTGAGTTTTATTTAATGTTTGTGTTTACAATGAATATGTATGCCATAAATCACAAACATAGTTCAATATAAATAGAACATTTTTTATTTAAATATTTTACATATATAATTAAAAAATGTATAATATCTTTCTTAAGGGAAATTGGAAATTGTTTTATGTATATTATTTTATTTTTCCTTTTTAATCTAATTACAATATTATGTATTATTATAATAGTTTATTATAATAATTCAATTTAATTTTAAGGGGTGGTAGGTGTGACACAGGCAAGTTCCCTCTGTGGACAGAGGCAACCCCTCTAGCCCTAGAGTGGGTCTAGTCACCGCAAAGACAATACCAAAGAAAATTTCCTTAGAAAGATGGTGTTATGAAGGCCTACCTTCAGATCGATGTTCGATGAAGTCCCCGTCGTGTCATTCTAGCTCTTGTTCTTCTAATCACTTGTACCTGAAAACAACATGTAGAGAAACACCACGAATGTAATAGGAAACAACTAAACAATCTACTTGAAGAGTCAAGGAACCTCAAGCTATCGACATACAATTTCAACATGCGATATAGGAAACAAGCTATTGATTTGTATTAATATAAATCAAAGTAAAACTTACAACCGAACCTTCATGTCGTAAGTCTCCTCGAAGGTTTCCATCGGTATGTCTCCGTAAGCATTTACTTGTGAACCATCTCCCAAGGGAACAAATGACTCTCTCTTCAGTTCGAAAGGTTGATGCTAGAAAGTTCTCAAATCAACTCTCCTCAAACAATATCAAGCCAAAATACATATGAGGCTACTTCCACACTCCAATAACACTCTCTACCTCTACTCCACTCTTAGAAACATGAAACTATCAACTCACATCTAGCTATTATCCAGTTACATCCAAGCTACCTCCAAGCTTGCTCCAAGCTAACTGGTCTCATTCATGGAGGAGACATTTATAGGAGGGAAAGGTTCCATAAGAAATGGGAGGAAGAGCTTATCTCTTAGGGAGGTTGTACAAAAGGTATTTCCCGTCGATGGCTCAAATATATTTCCCCTCCCCCATCGCTAGGTACAAAAACCACTATTTGGGTGTCTGCAAAACTATTGGAATTCACAAAATAGTTTTAACACATATAATATTTGTGGAACAAGTGGTAAAAAAGTGTGGCACATACGTTGCATCAACACCAAGAAGTGGAAAATAAGGCATATAGTCATAGTCTCTAGTCACATGGTGCTTGGGCTAAGTACTCAAGTTCTTATCATAGCACTTGGTCCAATTAGTGTGCACTCAAAAGCATGGGAGAAGAGTGATAAGTAACACAAGTGGCATCCAAGTGGACCATAACATGATAGGGAAACACATTTGGGGATAGGTGGTAGTGACAGAGAAATGTCATGGCTCAAGGTGATGATGTGGATACACATGGACGCATTGAAGGGTGCCATGTATCACTTGTATATTGTGCTTTTGGGTGATCCAGTGGTTTGGTTCAAAATCACACACGGAACCACCC
The DNA here is from genome assembly GCA_000404065.3 of Pinus taeda. NCBI lineage: Eukaryota > Viridiplantae > Streptophyta > Pinopsida > Pinales > Pinaceae > Pinus > Pinus taeda. The sequence continues at coordinate 12,119 of APFE030382938.1, read as the reverse complement.
AAAGAGTGCCATGTGACATGATGATGTCACCATGATGATAGCATGATATCCATAGATTTTTCCCCTTGGATGGTTAAGGACATGGTCGTGTGACATGGTCTTATGGGTCAAGGAAATAAGCCCCCAAGGGAAAAAGTGATTGGAACAATGTCATGTGGCCTTGACCCTATCAAAAAAGTACATGAAAATTTAGTGTAAATAATGGGTTCAACATTGAATTTATTGAAGGTGACAACCCATGATTATTAATTTATGGGGGCTAGTAAACTCCTCATGTTGGTCCTATATAAGCCATTACATCATAAACCATAAACTATAAATACAAATTAAATGGCGATGATGTGCGTGTCACTGAGTTTATTGAGTGCGCATCTAAACCAAATCAAGTATATTAAATACAGAGAACCAAAGCAAGAGAGTTGAGTTTATTTTTATTTTTCTCTCTTTGTGTGACGCGATTACCTTCTCACTTTACCTAAAGAACAAATCATAGGAAGAATGAAGAGTGAAGAGGATGTTTAACTTATATCGTTAAAAAACCAAATGAATTTGGCTGGTGTATATTTGAAATGCATATTGTGAATGAAAATGAGAGGAACTCCAAAAGAAACAATTATGTTAAGTTATTGTTTAAGAGATGTTGGGATAAGAGGTGTGAACCATATTGTAGAGGAAGAAAAAATGACATCAAGAACCAACGAGTATACCATAGGATACAATTGAAAATTCTTATGAAAATGTAGTCTATATTTAGGGAATAATAATTCATATTTGAGATAGAGAATAAGAGCTTCATATAACATGAGAACAAAAATATAAAGTATTACAGGTCTAAGCATATTTGTGTTGCAATAAAATATCTAGTTGTGTGAGAGTTGAATAAGTGACATCATTACAAATAAGTCAAACTGTTTGAATTGAAATAAATCTTATGAGTTTGAGTTTAAAAAAGGATAAAATAGGGATCTATAAGGAAAATCAATGTGGTTCTTCGATATAGGGAGTGGGTGTTTCCCTTATGTTGCTTCCTATAAACTTCAAGGAGTTGGTTCTTCCTTTAGGTTGGTGCGTGTAAAGATAAGGTTGGTACTTGCAAACAATAGGGCTTGGTGGCACTAACAAGTGGGTGATTGTAATTCAAAAGGTGTTGGTGCCTCCTGCGAGTTGGTGCTTGTAGAATAGGGGATGATTGTCTCCTTTTGGTTGGTGCCAGTAAATTTGAAGTAACAGTTGGTTGGAGGTTGCATTTAAATTAGGAAAAAAAGGAATATTTTTGGTTTTATCCCTTTATGGGTTTCCATGTAAATATATGTGTCTCATATGTGTATGATGTATGATCAATTTTGTTGTTGTGTGATTGATTAGTTATAGCAAAATAATATTAAATATTGGAAATTATATAATACTAATTCATCGCGCTCTCAATATTATCCTAGTTTCTAACAATTTGTATCAAATTCGATTCATTCAATAATAGTTTGTGACCACTAGCATTTATATCTCAAGGGATCATGGCTAACTAATATTATCTTTCCCCATTATATGGAATATCATTATTAAATGGATCATATTATGCACTCTAAAAGGAAAGAATAAAATCTATTTAAAGGTTCTTGGGTTGGATGTATGGCTATCCATTGTAAATGGAAAGGAGAATGACTATAATATTGAAGATATGAAGACAATCTTGAATGGGTTGTCTAAATAAAATTCTAACAAGGTAATTTGTTGAGAGAGTGAAAATGAGATATGCAATAAGTTGCAATTCATCTATGATTAATATTCTCACATGGCATTCGAAGTCAAGAAATATTCTTAGAACGAAAAAGTACACATATATTTAAAGAATATCAAATAGCATGATTGATTAAGAGACGACTCTTATAAGAACAAAGCTCGGATCGAAAGGAGGCAACACAAGATATCAGAAAAATGTAAGCAACTTATCAAATACTTCAAATGTGGAGAAATAGGTCACAATGCTACTAATTTATCAAATCTCGAGATAGACAGTAGAGAAGATGGAGAAGGAGCGACATTCGTAGGTAAGTTTGTTTTCTTTTTTAATTGTAGAAGAATAAGTTATCTTTCTTCTAAATGTCTATATGTAATTTTAGAAAATGGTAGTGATAATGAAGAACATGATGTTCAGAGAAAATATTACGAGCTAAATAGAAAAAGTGTTTACTCCTTAGAAGATGATTGCTTGTTAGAAAAAAAGAGAAAGACATACATCTAGTATTTATGAAGAGGGATCTATACTCATGGCTATATAGGATCATCATATTGTTCAAGAAATTAAAGCCAATCAGAAAGAGATATTAGATTCATAAGAAAAAGAAGTTGAAAGTGAAATATACCATAGATTTGAACATGTTAGTTCCCCTAATGAGATAGATGAAGAAGAATATAGAGTAAATCTTGAAGGAGAGTTGATTACTACTCTAGATAAGTTAAAGAAGGCCAAAAGAGAGAACATAAGAATGAAGGAAAAATTGAAAGATTCTGAAAACTAAAGTCATTCTTCTGATAACAATTCAGTGAATCTTTAAAAGGTCCACCTAGAAGAAGCAAAAATAATTGAATAAATCCTATCAAAGAAGCTAAAGCACAAGGAAAATAGTTATGAAAGACTAAAAAATGATAATACATCCTTAAGAAAGGGTCTATCCAAGGAGCATAAGAAAGAAGGACACATATCTAAGGTTCATCCTTCATTATTCTGAAAATAGATTTAGAAGAAGCCAAAAGAATGAAAGAAGTGATGACTAGTTAACTGATTGAAGGAGAAGGTGTTTGTGAGAGATTAAAAGTTGAGATTGTCTCATTGAGAAATGATTTGGAAAATACCAATGAATAGATAAATCAATATCAAATGTTTGATAATAGTACCAACATTTTAAATGATATTCTTAGTAGCCAAAGATCTCCTCTCATCAAGACTGGTCAAGGTCATGAAGAAGAATCATGCACCAACAAGGTTGAAGGAAAAGAACCAATTAACTATGTTAATGAAATCAAAGGACCTAACACCAATATAGATAAGGAAAATATAAATCAACAACATCAAAAGAGGGAAACTTACAATATTTCGAACAACTAAGAAGGTCAATAAAGAATTCAACAAAATCACTATATCCCTCAAAGATAAATCTATTAAAGAAACAACAAACCATATCAAGAAAGAAAAATTGTCAGTAAGTACAATTTTTATTTTTATTTATTTTTTATTCATTTGTACTTTTTTTATGGTAGATGTCATTCGTGTACAATTCTTTTCCATAGAGTTGTCCATTATAAAACCTACCTAGCAGATAATCATGTTAGAAATTAGCCTTATCAGTCGTCAAGAACTAGGGACAACATACTTGAAAATCCCCATAGGTACATTCTTATAAGAAACAATTTATTTCTCCTTTTCTCAATTACATTGAATGTTATAATTGTACAAATTATGGGCACAAAGAAATTGAGTGTAAAAGTGGCAAGATCAGACCTTCTTCTTAGAATAAGAAAAAAAGGAATAATTTTTTTTAGGAAAAGAGGCGTAAAGAAGTAGAAGAGTTTGAATTTGTAATCTATTCTTGAAGTCAAGGAAATACATGGCATCTGGAAAATGGGCATTTAATGCACAAGAAAAGAGATAATAACAATGAAAACAAAGGCACAAATCAAGCTAAGGACCAACAAATTTACATATTCATATTAGCAGTAAAGGAAGCAGGTTAAATGGAGCAATAAATCAACATAGATCTATTTTTTCTCATAAACCCAATTAGAGTAAAATTAAAAAAACAATTGGTAAAATAATGAATTCCTCAAGAAGGCCCTCCTAATGTAACTTTGAAAGGAATAAATCGACTAACTCTCATGAAGGTGGTATTGAGTTACAACTAATTTTTTCCCTTATTGGATGTCCCTGAAGGATTTAAATATGATAATCATGGACACCAAACAAGTGGCCATAGAAGTTTCATGATTAATACACAAAAATGAAACAAGAAGAAAGCACAAGGACATGTGGTCCAGACTTATGCAGGAATGCAACATAATACAGATATAAAAATAAACACAGAGATGCAACATAAATGAAACTTTGTTTAATTAATATCAGAGAACTAAAATATGTTTACATACATAATGGAAATAAACTAGCTTGGGCGATGGTGGCTTATCTCTGAGAAGATATCTGGTAGCTACATGTTCTGAACTATGTTACAATGAGTATCAAAGGCCTATTTATTATTGAGAAACAATGGAAAACCCTAAACATCCAAAAACCTAACCCTAGGAGATGAAGCACCAAAACTATGGTCCCCATTAGGTAAAATTGACACATAAACTTCCTAGGGTCCTAACTTTGGCATACAATCTCTATTTGATATGCACGATACCTAGTTATAAATATATATATCAAAGGAATATAAATTTGACTACAAACATCAATCAAGGTCTCATGTTTTCTTGTTTTCCAAAAAAACATTATTTAGGGCCTCAAAATGACTCTGGAAGTTCAAAGCTTGAAAAACTTCCAAAAATAGTAAATTGTTCTACAATTACGAAAATTGAAAGACATAATGGTATAATGGTGGGGGTCCAAGTGGAATAGGCGGGTGGCCACCAATATCCACTTGGATCATTCCTCCCCCCTTAGGAAGCAATGTACCCCATTATATTGAGAACCTCCATGAGATGGGGAAAATTCATTGAACTTCGTCCCTAGTGAGCCAATTGCCTTGGTGCAAGATTTGGCCAACATTGATAGCCCACTACATTTGGATATTATACTATTGAGTGTTCTTGATCTACGTTTCCATGATCCGATTAGTTGTGGCCTATTCCATGTAGTTTGATTTTATCTTTATTGGTGTGAGTTGTTATGTAATGTCTGGTGTGTCTAGTAATGGTGGAAAATATGGCCGAAGGTGGTCTACATTGAACACTAGGTGTAATCCAAGGAATGGGGGGATTCTCTGCTCAAAAATATTATCTCCAAAAACATTGGTAATGTTTTAAGGCTTGTATCAGAGTGGTATGAGCTTCTAGTGTGCTACAGTAAGGTGTTCTTTCTACAAATGCAACCACACTTTTTCGCGCACCTGAAACTTTCATGGCATCCAATGTTGATCATGTCGTTGCTTTTACTTGGAACTGAACTTCTCCAAGATGTCGTGAACCTACTGGCAGATGTGTTTGATGCATTCAATAAATCTGGTTGCTTTATCAACCTCAGATAGTAAATGTGTGGATTCTGTCTGTGTAGTCGTATGATGCATGACAACATCAATTAAACACAATGGTTGAAATCCTAGACCCACTTGAAAGGGACGTCGACCATTCGAGATATTGAGAGCTTTGTTATAACTATGTTGCACATATGGAAGACTCTCATACCAGGTTCGTGGACGCTTGGAGTTGTACATGCAGAGTATGTGCATTATCATCTTGTTGATTACCTTTGTCTAGCCATCAATCTGGGGATGGAATGCAGTTGACTTGGTGAGCTTGGTGTCCAATAGTGTCAACTTGACTAGAATGTGCTCAGGGTCATTCTATCCTGATATGATATAATGGTCTACGGGATCCCAAAATGTACCCACACTCATTTAAAGAAGAGTTTGGTAGTGTACTCTACTGTGATACTCTTCTTACATATTGCCAATATAACCATCTTAGGAAATTTGTCCACGACCACAAATACACAATCATTACCATGTTTGGTAGAAGGGAGTCTAGATAGATAGTCCATAGAGTTGGATTCCAAAAGATGGATGGGATTAGGTAGAGGAGTGTACAACCTTGCTTCTTTATGCTTGTCTTGGTAATGGCATAGGTAGTGCAGGATTTGATATATTTCCCAAAATCATGTCAGAGTTTTGGCATATTAAATTACTTGTGTAGTACGACCACAATTTTCTCCACACCAAAGTGTCATATGACCTAACTATAGTGTGCCTCCCAAATCAGCTTGGCATGCTCACTTTATAGAACAAAAAGGTAGCCTAGGTATCATAATAATCTGTCTCGGAGGTGGAATTCAGGAACTTGCTTGCCATCAACTAGCATATGTTGTGTGGAGGTGAACTCTGGATCATTTTTGGATAGTTGCGTCCATCCAAAGGTCTCGTGGCCTCAAGAGTTAAGAACAATAGTCAATGACGCAATTGGGAGATGTCTGAGGTAGTATGCAACATGATTGGTGTTTCCATTTTTATATCTATTGTCAAAGAAGAATTGTTGCAGATATGTAGACCACTTATGATGGAAATTGTTCTACAACTTCCCTTGTGTCTCTATAAACTAAAGAGGTCTATTATCGATGTGGATGATCATCTCATTCTCAAGAATGTAATGGTTCCATTTCCCACAAGCCTGCATGATGGAACACTTCTCTTTATCATATGTGGGCTACTTTCAAATTGTATCAAAAAGTGTCTCACTATGATAGGTCACTTGATTCCCGTGATGGGTCGGGACTGCACCAATAGCATAGTCAAAGGCATCTGTCTCAATTTCAAATAGTTTTTGTAGGTATGGAAATGTGAATACCGATGTATAGGAGAGGTTGTGCTTCAAATAAAAAAACACCTTCTATTGCGACTCTGACTCAAAGGCCAAGCGATATGGGGGAATCCCAACACAAACCTCCAATATAAATTTGCAAGGCCCAAAAAGTTGTGAAACCCTGTTAGAGTGGTTGGGGCTGGCCAATTCCGAATGACTTTAATCTTAGACGGTTCCACATGTGTGCCTCGCTCATCTATGATGTAACCCATATATTGCACCTAGCTCATGCCAAAGATGCATTTATCAAATTTGCCACATAGTTTGTGCTGCCACAGGGTTTGAAGGACCCACCTAATGTGTTGCAAGTGTTCTTCCTAACTCTTGTTGAAGATGAGGATGTCATCTAGATAAACAACCACTAATGAGTTCGTGAAGGTTTGAAAGATGTCATCCATTAGCCTCACAAAAGTATCAGGGGAATTTGTCAACCCGAAGGGCATAACCAACCATTCAAAAAGGCCTTCCTAGGATTTGAATTTGTTCTTCCATACATCTGTGGGATTTATTGGAACATGGTGATAGATAAAATTCAGATCGATCTTGCTGAAATACTTGCCCCCCCTTGAGTTGGTGTAGAAGGTCATCAATTCATGGAATTGGATACGTGTTCCTCACATTGATCTTGTTTAGTGCCTGATAATCAATGCAGAGCCTCTAGGTCCCATTCTTCTTCTGTACAAGTACAATTGAGCTTCCACAAGGCTAGGAACTTATTTGGATGTGCCCTTTTTGTAGAAACTCCTAGATTTTCTGCTTGATCTCTTTATTTTCTAAAATGTTATAATGATATATCGGCATGTTGGATAGAGGTGCTCCAGGAGTTGTATCGATCAAATGCTTGACCTGATAGTGCAAGGGTACCCCTATGGGTGAGGAGAAGATGTCCATGTATTTATCCACAACCTTATCCACTTGCTTCTACTACGTGGGCGAACCCTTCCTGAGGGTCATGGATGTGGCCATGATCTTCCCCTTACTTTGAGAGTGAATGAGAAAGAAAATAAATTTCCCGATATGGGAGATGATCTTACTACATTGTTTAGCAGAGATAAAAGAGATGATGGTAAGTGGGGCTACCTATGGTATCCTATATAACTTATTAACGAGAGAAATAATAGCAGTGCAAGGCCTTGAAACATACACACATGACACTTCCATAGTATGGTTGACCTAAGAACATCAGAATGTTAGAGAGGAGAAACATCACACAATACCTCATCCAAGAAGGGCTTGATGTTATAGGGAAGGTGACACTTCTGGCTATTGTGGAGATCTCATCCTTGGTGAAGCCACCTGATGGTGTACAAATGCAGGTGTGGTGTGATTGGTAAGCCCAAATATTTCATGACCTCTTCTGAAATGAGGTTATTTTGGCTTCTGTTTTCAATAATGAATTGCAATGATGAATCGTCCACCCACATATGTGAGTGGAAGAGATGTTGCCCCTCCTTTGGATCTTCGAGTTCAATCTTCTAGATCTTGGTGGTGGCAATAGTGGCACTAGGATCTACATCAATAATCTACTTCCCTTTTTCATTTCCCTTGCTGGTTTCGAACTTAGACTGCTTGGCTAGTGACTGCTTGCTTCGACGCTCACTTGTGTTGTGAGTGGGGCTCTTGTGGAACTCACACCACTTTCCTATGTCCTTCTTTCTCTTCGTGGTGTTGTTATTTGATTGCAGGTTCAATGGGTTATCTTGGGTCACTCCACCTTAGCTTTGTCCTTTGTTCTATGGTTTGGGGGCACCTTTCCCTTAATTCGAATTCACAGATCCAAAGTCTCGCTTCTCCTATTTAATCTTTTGCTTGATCTTGACATCATATCGGTGGGCGGTGCCAAGTGAGGAAATGTCTAGGAACTCCATCTCATAGTTGTGCTTTTGCATACAACCCCGGTACTTGACTACCAGATGCCACTCAGAATCCTTGATAACCAACTTCGTGCGAAGTGTGTGATAAATATTTGTGAACTTCAGCACATCTTGGTCCCTTCCCTTTTGTAGTGTGGTCCACTTTATGTACTTATCTTTATATCTCCTAATAGGTTAATACTGCTCCTTGATGTTATCTCAGAAAGAGTTCCAAGTGGGTGTGGTTGAAAACAGTCAGGGTTCCCTCTCATCCTTCTACTCACAGTAGGTTTCCCACCAGTTCTTGATGTGGGGGGTGACCTTGAGGAGTGCAAAATTAATATTTTCCCTATTGGAAAATTTGTGAATTGAAAAATACCCTTCCAACAGATTTAACCATCTATCTACGATGTATGCATCTATCTGGCCTTCAAATATGGGAATGTCAAATTACAATTGTAACTTGAAGGGAGTGATGCCACCAGAGTGGCTTTTGGATGAAGATGCGTGACATATGGGCATCTGTCGAAGGATCTGGGAAAATTGTCCATCATTGTGTTCCTCTATCGCTCCAGGGATTCTTCAAGAAATATTTTGAAGGGATATCTTGTTCCCTCGTCTTTCTTTTCTTTCTCCATGGGAGGCCGTCGGGGTTTGTGGGGCTGGTATTGAAAATCTTCAACTAGTTCGAGCCCTAATTCCTTATACCCCATCCTCATTCTAGACATGCAAAGAAAAACAGAGAAAGAGCATACTCCTCTTACACCACTAATTTAGACTTATACAAGAACACAACAAAATACAGATATAAACATAAACACATAGATGCAATAGAAATAAAACTTCATTTCATTACATTCAAAGAACTTAAATATTCTTACATACAAAATGGAAATAAACTAGCTCGGGTCATGCTAGCTTATCTCTGAGAAGATATGTGGCAGCTACATGCCTCTGAACTTTGTTACAATGAGTCTCGAACACCTATTTATTATTGAGAAACAATGGAAAACCCTAAACATCCAAAAACATAACCCTAGGAGATGAAGCGCCAAAACTATGGGCCCTCTTAGGGTAAACTAGTACATCAACTTCTCGGGGTTGTAAATTTGGTATAATATCTCCGTTTGACACAAATGAACCTCACTAGAAATATCTATCCAAGGACTATAACGTTTGACTACAAACGTCAATCATAGAATGATGTTTGCTCATTTTCCAAAAAAACGTCGTGTATGGCCTCAAAATGGCTATGGAAGTTCAACACTTGAAAAACTACCAAAAATAGTAAACTGTGCTACAATTATGACAACTAAAAGAAATAATGGTACAATAGTGGGGGTCCAAGTGGAATAGGTGGGTGGTGACCAATATCCACTTGGATCAACATGGAAAAAGAAAGAATAAATAAAGCAAAAAATGCATTTTACCTCTTTGTAGTGAAGATAAAGAGGACCAATCATATATAGATAATCATTGCTCGAGTCACATAACATGAGACAAATAAAAAGTTATCTTACTCAAGGAAGTCAAAATTACCAGTGCCATTCTCAGAGAAAATACATCAACCAAAATAATGGGAAAAAGGCTAGTTGGCCTTGACAATGAGAAAAGTAAGGCTAAAGAAGTCTTGTTTGTCGAAGGTTTAAACAAAAATGTTTTATGTTTAAGTAAAATGGTTGATAACATAAATGACATCACATTCTCATATAAAGGATGTAAAATGAGGAAGAATTCGGTAAATTGTAGCAACAACAACTAGGACCTCAAACATTGCATACGTCCTTAATAAATGTAAACTGAAAGATTGTAGTATGAGAATGTTATCTCTCTTACCACATCAATTAGAGAAAAGTGAGGGACAAAAACACCTCAAGTAACATAAAGGACATACAAATCATTGATGGTGAGCTACAAGAGAATAATGGTTAGTTGAAAGGTCCACTGGAGATATATTGAGGGTAGTATGTAAATTTCATTTAGCTAGAAAGCAAGATGAACAAGTGAATTGAAGTAAAGATGGTGTGAGAAGGTGGTGTGAATAGTAGATATGGATCCATAATAAGAAAAAGGAAAGAAGGAATATGTCATTTTTTGTCAACAATCAGTGTATATTAGGAGGTCATAGAGAAGAATAGTGAATAAGATCAGGGGGGTCTACAAGATTAGTAGTAGCATGTGTTCAGGGGGAGTTGATTGTTCAACCAAAAAAAAATGAAAAAATTTCAAATCTTATATGTTTTGTATTATTTCAATTTTATAAGTGGCTGACATAATAATGTTAAATAATAATAAGCATAAGTAGCATGTCATGTTAAGGTATGAGAAGAATTTGGATTTTGTAACAACCATTAGTGTGCAATGGCTCCGTTGTACAACAATAGAAATGAAGCTCGGTTAATTGGTACAAAAAGGGAGAGATATTGGTATTTGGATCAACCATTGGTGCAATATTATATATCAATTTTGGAGTAGCTTTAATTATGGGTTGGTACAATAGTACAACTCATTTAATCGATACCAAAGAAAAATACTTGTATCGGAAGGAGAGGCAAACATTTTAAGGGAAGAAAAGTGTATTACAATGTACTATGAGATGGAAAATTTTGATGTTTCCTAAGTCTTTCTCTATCTTTATTCAATTGGTATCATTTGATTTAAGTGGTAGCAACAAGTATGTTAAAAAAAATTAATATCAGTAGCCTCTTATATACCTCTGGCATTGAAGCCAAAGGTGGAGAGTAACAATCATCGGAGATGCAATGTGTATTAAGATATTGAGTATAAACAATGAACAAAGGGGTAGAGTTATCGAGAATCAACTCTTCAAAGGAAAAACAAGAGAAAAAAAATGCAATGACTTACACAAACATTTAAAATAGAGATCTCACTAGGGAAATCCAAATTTGGAAAACTAGAAAGATTTTTCAGTATATAATATTACTTTACAATGTTACAATACAATGTGTACATTATGTGGCATCCATTAACCCTATATCTATTAATCATATTTATTTTCTTAATCAGAATTACATTACCATGGACTGCATTAATTATGTGCCATAAAACTACCAAAAGTGAAAATTGTGTGTTGAAAATCGTCAAAAGTGGAGATTAAAAACCATCCAAATATTTTTTAGGGGGGGCTAAGACCCCACAATGACCTCCCATTTCTCATGATGCATACAAATCACATGTGTATCTATTAATTCAAATAATATAACACATACCCAACATTTTCATAATAATTCCATTCTAATTCCCAATGCATTTCAACTATGAGCCACTAAATCTTTTGATTTCATTATAGGTGTGCTTATTACAAGTATGTTTGAAGTTTTAATAAAAACATTTCTTACCAATACTATCAATGTTTTTTATATCCAATTTATACATTTACATTTCCATGTTTGTCTCCCATGGATCAACGTCGCTCTCCAAGGGCACCATTAATTAGTGGAAGATGCCATGGGAGTTAAGGTCAATATGGGTGGTTACAAACTCCTATAGAAGCACCTAAGTATTGATGGTTAGTACCCATCACTTAGTTAAATAAATATTATTCAAATTATAACACTTGTTGTTGTCTCCACCTATTGTACACGTATAAGTTTTGGTAAGCTTCATCTTCAACCCTTTTGCTTGTGTCATCTTTCTAGTAAGAAAGAATACTTTTCTCTATGAAGAACAAGATATTCAATG
>APFE030382937.1:134029-144852 GCA_000404065.3 Pinus taeda | reverse complement strand
TGATGGGATAAGCTCCTCTATCATAGGGATGCATGAACCATCTGGAGGTGCTCAATACACGTCAAAAACTCTTCTAGAAGGCTCTAGAAGTGACCACAATTAACTTTTTAAAGATGAAACTCGCGCCTTTTGACCTTTACAGGGTACGCACCCAACCTTTAGCTTACAGAGCGTACAAGTACGCAGGTACAGTGTATTTGGAGTGCGTACACGCAGGCAAGGTAGAGAGAACCTGCGTACCCAGAGATAAACATGTTTTTAAGTGACTTTCTCTCTTTTTGAAGTTTTGACATGAAGAGCAGAGGTATGGGGCTTGATAAAGAGGACAATATGGCTAGTGATGGGGCCATATAAACTGGAGATAGTCAGGGTGACAAAATTCAGTGTAACAGACTTTATATAACCTTCTAGGAACAATTATTAGTGATGTGTGCAATAATTTCATTCTTCTTGAGAATTAAGTACAAGAAGGAAAAAATCTTATAGTCTCGAGAGAAAAGAATATATTGTGGAATAAAGACTAGTGCATATTGGATAGATGGTCCTTTGAGTGCTAAACAATAATGGTATGGTAGAATTCATGTAAGTTATCTCTAGATTTTGATTTTTGTGAACATTGTTTATATGGGAAGAAAATTTGGGTAAGACTCTTCTCTAGTGCTAGAAGGTTAGATGGAATATTATAGTTGGTGCACAATGATATGTTTGGACTTATATTGGTTCCATTATTAGGTAAATATGTGTACTTGTCTCATTTATATATTGATTCTTGAGGAATACATGGATTTGTTTCGTTAGGAAGAAATATTAATATCTTGGATAAATTCAAATTGTTTAAGGCTCTTGTGGAAAATTAGATATAAAAAAAATTAAGGTGCTAAGGATAGATAATCTTGGAAAATTCTATGGGAATGAGTTTGAAGGATTCTATAAGAAGTGTGGTATATAAAGGTAGTATAATAATCCATACATACCTCAGAAGAATGGAGTTGTAAAAATGATGAATAATAAATTGATGGAGAAAGCAAGAAGCATGCTTACTGGCGCCATGTTAGGACAAGAATTCTAGACAAAGGAAGTGGATACTTCATGTTACCTCGTAAATAGATCACCCTCATTAGAATTGGCTGATAAGACTCCATATAAGGTGTGAATTAGTAAGAAACCTTCTCTTAAACGTCTCATGGTATTTCGCTACAATGCTTATCTACATGTTCCAAAGAGAATAGGGGTAAACTAGATAAGAAAGATAAACATTGAATCTTTATTAAATATAAATATGATAAATTTGTAATATTTGGTATCAAAAAACAAAGACGGTAATGTATAGTCGAGATGTAGTATTTAGACAAGTCAAATATGCCATAAAACATAAAGTCTAACCAAGGGAAAAATAACTGGAAAAGATAGAGTTTGAATTGAAGAATGATGAATCATACTCTATAGAAGAATATGAATCTAGAGAAGAAGAACTACATGCTCTAGTATTGCCGAGATCCGTTTAGGAATGAAGGAAATAAAAAGGCACATGCCACATAATTTCTGTCTAAATTTTTCTCTGTTTATTATTGATGATGACCCTATTTCTATTAGGGAGGTAGTGGATTCAAAGGATTTCAAACTATGGAAGTGCTATGGAATAGGCCATGGTTGAAGAAATGTTAATCTCAGAGAAAAATGAAGCTTGAAATTTAGGGGAGTTTCTAGTTGGAAGAAATTCTATTGGTAGAAACTGGGTATTTCAGAAGAAGTCAAAGGCAAAAGGAAGAGTGGAGAAATATAAAGCTCAATAAGTAGCAAAGGTTTATTCCTAGGTAGAAGGAATTAACATTGTGATAATTTTCTCCTATTTCCAAGTTAAATTTTATTAGTTTTTTATTATATATTATTGTTGCTTTTGATTTTGAAGTAGAACATATGGGTGTGAAGAAAGCATTCCTACATGGAGAAATGTATTTATAAATATACATGAAGCAACTAAGAGGCTTTTGTTGTTAAAGGAAAGAAGGAGCTAATATGTAAGCTAAAAAACTCTCTGTATAGGTTAAAGAAATCACCATGTCATATCAAAAATTTGATACTTATATATTGGGACTTGGATTCACACGGAGAAAAGTTGATCATTTTGTGTATTTTAAATTATTTGGTGTTCATGTTATTTATTTGGTGTCATATGTGGATGGTATGTTGCTAAATGGAAATAAAAAGGAAATCATCTAGGAAGTGGAAACTTAGTTGTCCTTTAATTTGATGTGATGGGTATTAGTGCTGTAAATTTCATTTTAGTCATGGAAATTAAAAGAGATTGAGAAAAGAGGAAAATTTGGTTAAATCAAAGGAAAATTGTCAAGAAAATTTTGCAAACATTTAATGTGTAGGAATATAATTGGTAAAGTTCCACATTCATGTAGGTGCAAATTTATCCATAGAATAATATCTGAGGACATAGGAAGAGGAAGAAAACATGTGTTTTTTTCCATATGTGAGTGCAATTAGAAGTATGATGTATGTAATGGTATGTACTAAGATCATACATTATAGATTCAATGGGAGTGTTGAGAAGGTATATGTCAAAACCAACAAAGAGGCATTGGACAACAATACAAAGGGTTTTTAGATATTTTTGTGGCACTACTAGTAATGGATTTTTGTACTAAGGAAGACTAGGGTTTGGAAAAATGTTAGATATGTATAATTTTTTTGATGTAATCTAAGATGGAGATATGGATTGTAGAAGATCTAGAAGTGGGAAGTGTTTAACCTATCTAGAGGATAAATTAGTTGGATGAGAAAATAATAGCCTATGGTGGCACTCTCAACTACAGAAGCTAAATACATGGTAGCAATTCATGCAAACAATGATGCAATATGGTCACAAAGATTGTCTTCACACATTGTGTTATGAGTTGTGAGGTATATTATGATAGTTGGAGTATAATATTCGTACAAAATAACCCAACGTATCATTCTAAAACAAAGAATATTGATGTCAAATATGAGTTTATGAGATATATCGATGAAGAAGAGAAGGTGCTACTCGTGAAGGTTAACAATTTGAAGATGTTGTATATTAATTAACAAATTATGTGAGGATTGAGTATTTCTCTTGGTGTAGGGAAACATTGGAAATTATTGCCAGGAATTGTTGATCATGTACTCTTGTGAACCATTATGTGTAAAGAAAAGAACTAGTTGGATAATGTTGGGTATGTGTTATGTTCTTTGCACAGTAATAAAAACATGTCATAAAATGTGACATGTGTAGTGTGGGGGTCCCAAGGGATAGTAACTCTCCCAAAAATATTTTTTGGGATTTTTTTTGCATCTGTTTTTGGTAGTTGTTATCATATAGTCTTTTCTTTGAGTGATTGTGTGGCACATGATGGTTTAGCCCATGGTTTTGTACTTCCAGTTAATAACTTTTCGTTATATTCTAATCCAAGGTGAATGGACTGGTGGTTTATAGATGTTGTGGGATATATATATATATATATATATATATATTGATTGAATTGTAATATTTCAAAGAAGAACATACTAGAAAAATATTTTTGGTTTTCCCAGTTTGGGTTTCCAAGGTAAAATGTAAGTGTTAATATGTGGGTTTTCCATTGATTTTTTTTCTATTTATTTAAGGACATTTATTTCTGAAGCATCTGTGTGAAGACTGGGTCGTTTTATGACAGTGCTTACATGGATGAAGATCAAAACAATGATCTTTCAAATGGACAACTCGGTCATAGTGTTGGCATTTCACTATTTGTTGTTATTGTTGCTGTTGTGGAAGAGGGGAAAAATATGGAACAGCTGGCGGTGAAATGTCATGAGGAGCAAGTGAACTATCATGAATGAATCCAACACTCTGAAATTGAATGGGATTTGAGTAGTCTGGAATATGAAAGGACAAGTCTTTGTCATATCCAAGACAAGTTCTATGGTTGTTGTGGACAAGTTGTTCCCAAGGTCTGATGATGGGTTTGGGAAGTGCATGTTGAACTTCTGCATCTGCATGTAACCTTGTTGCTTTATTGGGTACTAAATCTGAATGAACTATAACATTATTGACTTGTTGCTGATGGGTTGCTATCTCAATGTTATGAATAGAAACAAGTTCAGAATGATGTCTATTTTGGTGTAGCTCTTCTTGCTATAGTTGTGATTCAAGCTGCAAAAAATCAATTTTCTCTTGTGCATTTTATAGACAGACTTGAATGTTTGTGAGAGAAGCTTTGCTGAATTTTAATGTATCATGTTTAGTAGACAATATTAGAGTTTTGAGGAACTCTAATACTTCATTGGTTCTAGCCATTTTTTCTTCAATGTTGGAATTACACCTTAAAAATTGATCACAACCACTACTCAATGTAGAAAATCAATACCCACTCACATTACATAGAAATATCCTTTATAAATGTCAACAAATTATCAATGTGAAACCAACAAGCACCAATTACAATCCATTACATAAAAAATCAGAGTTTACTCATGACCAGCATTATGTTCTCACAATACAACTGATAAAACTTTTCTCCATAAAAGATTACAATCAGCCCACCGAACTCTTTATGCAGCAGTCGAAGCAAGGAATTAATGCACTATAATGAGTTGTAAATACAATGCCACACTGGGGCAGCAATAACTGTAAACTTGCTTGGATCCTTCAAGTACTCCTTCACTTTCAAATCAGAAATGATGGCTATCAAAACTTCAATAATTATAGCACCATGTCATGGGTAGGACTTGAATGCTCATATTCTTTGACTGGGGTACGAATCCATATTCTCTGATCTTGCCACTTTCTAGCAATGAAGATAAGCAATGAGAGTAAATTCCAACAAGGACCTTCAGACACAGAATGCTGCTCCAACACTTGCTCAGGTCGGAGGCATTGGAATGAGTCTCTAGCATGTTGAAACAACAGTGATAGACCTCCTTACATGTCGAAATACTTAGCAAACTATACGGTGTGGTCATATATACCATAGCATTTTACCATGACCTTCAAAAATATGAATCTAATAAAATAACATCAAGAGATTGTTTGAATCTCTTAGAAAAGAAAAAGGAGACTTGAATCTGTAAATCATAAGAATCTCTATACCAACTTCAAAAGAAGTCATACTTCCCTTTCTCCAATGCAAGTCCATCAATCAAGTCCAAAGAATACAGAGATTACATGTGAGAGACATTGATAAAAAACAACCAAAACCCATGTCAATAAAGTCCATTCTATACCAATCCCTCTAACAAAAAGTGTCATGTTCGCTCTGCCACTGAACATGCTAAAAGTTAGCCAAACTATCCCAAAAATAAGCACTACCAAAAGGAAATGGTTTCCACTATATATAGAAAATACAAATTTCATACCTACATATCTCATACTCATGAAATAATTTAGCAAAAATCCATTAGCGATATTTTCAGAAAGAATATACCACAATTTCTATCCAATAATATTTTATCTATAACAGGACTGATAGTAATACCATCCCTGAACTGAGACATGGGAGAAAATAACCATCCCAGGCTTCCATGTATTTGTCCCAAACTTCTACAGTTGCTAATCTTGTGTAGCAGTATGGATGCCTGATCATTCCAAATTAGTTCTAGACCCCAGGCCTCTTCCTTCCCCCATTAGAAGATGTGTTGTTTGAGGTCCTTGAGCCTTATGAGTCATGCCGACGAAAGTAGATGATCTAGGATGTTATTTCCAAGACCACAAAAATTCCACCCAGTGTAGAAATCACTATGATATAAGCTCGCTTCTGCTTGTATTCGCTTTCTTGGCTTCCTAATTTTGCAAATGGTGCACCACTTATCGAGTTTCCTTCCATAAGCACAACAATGTTATGCCCTCCAACTAAGAAATCTAACGTTTTTGAACCCTAAACTGATAGAGGTTTGAGCACACTTGGAGCACGCTCAGTTCCTAAACTTGAAACTGGGCAAGAGCTAGACCACAATGGCTAGACCACAAATCCAACTCAACAGCTCTCATGCAATGGAAATTTTAACAACCCAGAAGTTACCGAGGACCATGCTTCCCATTTCAGTTGTTCGATCAATACCCAAGACTATACAGGAGCAATGTAAATATATATGGTAGCGGAAACGAATAGGGGCAGTGTTCAAAATAGTTCAAGATACCATGTACATTCAACGCATGGTTGTACATTCAATGCATGGATCATACACATCATAAGACAACTACCACAAACCAATTTTCACATGGTTCAAACTCGGAGCCTTGAATTAACAATAAACACGAGTTGCCATTCAAGATTATTGAAACCTTATGGGGTTTTTAACATAAGTGTCGACAGCATGGTTTTTAGTATTACTTCACCTGAATCTCATCAAAATAATTTTTCCAAATCTGTTTAAATAAAACATTTTAGATAACCCAATTGCTAACCATGAATCACCTCACCTCATCAATGTGATGTAACATTGGTACTAGTGCCCATAGAACCTGATACCACGGGATTTTTTATGGTCAAAAATTGCAGATATATTAATAGTGTGGGATATGGAGACCATGTCAGCTTCAATGTTCATGGAAATGTTCTAGAAGAATTAACACACCATTCACGTATTGAACTCAGTAAACTCTCACAGCAGCACTCCCTCAAGGCATTCAATGCAGCAACATAGCCTCAAGGTATTCAACGGTGATTTAGAATGTTTTCAGAGCTGAGGCATGGCAGAAATGGCACAAAAACAATTATGGTAGATAGGGATTAGATTCCGAATCGTAGAGACATAATTATATGAAATAGCTTGGTGCATGTAAGTAGCAAACCTGATAGATAGATGTGGCAGCTTATGGCAGACAACGGTTATGGCAGAGAGCCCACAGAGAGCACATGAATGAATATGGTGCAGAATGAGGAATAAAACACTCAATTCTAACAAGAAGATAGGGCATTAATTAATGCTATCAAGAATGTTGTTGGACGGGAAAAATATGACGGTCTATAAGGTGGAAATTTTGATCAATTTTGATTAGGGGAACGACAGAACTAAAATGTATATAGAGACCACAAAACAAGTGGCTCAAATTGGAGCAGGACTAGCAATTACCCACTCTGATACCATGTTAAACACACATGGGTAGCAATAGAATATGAAAGATAAAACATGAGAGTACATTTTTTATTAACAATTGATATATATTTATAGTACATTGTTTGATCATTGGGTTTCACATCCCAAGGTCTCTTGGACTTCTTTTTGTCTATTCGGCTTCCACACTAACCCATTGAGGATTAGGTGTCCAACAGTTTTGTTGCAAGTCTTTTTAGTGATTGGTAGCAATGTGTAATTGTTCCAGTTTGTTGTTGAGAGAATCATTTGTTTTGTAAGAATGTTTATCTATTGCAGAGAGGGTTTGCTAATGCATTTTTCATATGATTTTATGCAGTGTTTGTGTTGATTCATTTTATTTTGGAGTTTTGATTTTATTCCTTGAATATATTATTGTTGTGGTGCTAATGTTGAAAATTTCTCAGTTCCAATCTGAAAATGTATGAAACATTAAGCACATAGAGGAGTGGATTTGGAGGAATCTGGTGACATAAATATAAGTGGAAAATTTTCTCAATCCAATGGTAGTTGGATAATTTAGAGGAAACTAGGTGAGGCTCATTTGTTGTGGTGGCTTCCACTAGATATGATTCCATAGATTCATTTGATAGTTCAAGAGTAACTGAGTGAGGATCATTGGTCGTGGTGGATTCTAGCATATGGTAGTCTATAGATCCACATGAGAAAGAGATCTCCATTTGATAGTATCTAGATGAATCTCTATGTAAAGAATTTTCTTAGCATAATAAAATTTGGTGTGTAGCACAATAGAAAAAAGGGTGATTTTTGACCTAGGATGAGTGTTTTTCACAAGAAATATTTGTGTCTCTTGTGTTGAATGCTTGCATGGTTTTACTTGTGTTTGATTCTCTAATATTGTTTTATGTGCTTCAGTTTATGCCTGGTTTAAAGGTTTAATTAATTAAGGAAATATTTATAATGATTCACTCCCCAGTAGTGATGTAGTCTCCACGAATTGGTATTAGAGTGGGGTTCTCAGTTGTAGCTTGATCACTAAAGAGTGAATCTCGGATTTTTGGAATAATTTTACAATTTTTTTGAAACAGAGCAGCAAGGAGTTCTAGTACTTCATGGAGGTAAATTTGAAATTTGGAGAATGAAATTGGATTCGTGTTTTTTGTCCCTTGATGAAATTATTTTTCTATCAATGGAATATGGAATTTTTTGGCATTATGATACACATGTTGTACTTGATGGCAACCCACTCATCTCAAATGATAAATTATAGTGCAGAAAAGTTATTTTATGGTTCCACAGGTCGCCCGCACAAAAGGTGTGAACCAAAAGTTCACGCACTTTCATGCAAAGAAAAGTTCCTTTCATGCAGAGAAAAGTTCACACACTTTCATGCAGAGAAAAGTTCACAAAATTTCATGCAGAGAAAAGTTCACGCACTTTCATGCAGAGAAAAGCACATGCACATGGGAAATATTATGGTTGGTTCATGGTATTTAGTCCTTGGTATTTGAACCTATGGTTTTGGGCCATGGTATCTCGTCATAAGTGTTGATCCCAAGTATTGGGTCCATGGTATTTAATTGTTATGGTTTTTGTTCCATGGTATTGTGAAGGCCTAAGCTATAAAAGAGGAAGGAGATCATTTGGCAAGGCATCTTCTGAATTATTGAATATCTGATAAAGTGCTAGATCTGGAATACTGTGATTGGGTTATGGTGCCGATCTGGATCTGAATGAAGAAGGAACTTGAGTGCAAGGAGAAGGATAAGTTCTATTGATGGGTCAAAATCTTAAGGCTGGAATAGTGGTATCTCTATATGATTTTGATTTGTGATATGTGGCACACGCTTGATCTATAAATTTGATAATCTGGTTAACTAATATCTGAATGTTTGAAAGAATGAATTTATAGATCTGTACGCAGGTTCAATGAAGCAAAGAAGCGTATACATGTTTTTCTTGTAAGGGAAAGTCACGTATACACAGGTCGGTATTGACACAAAAGCGTATGCACGCGGGTTTTAGAATAGTGAAGTAGCGTACATCTCTTGATTTATGTTCTAGTTTCTTCCATTTATTGCTATAGTGTTCTGGGTTCAGAAGTGGGGTGTGATTACTGTTATTATGATCTGGGTACAGTCGTCAGAGAAGTGTTTATTTTGATTCAATTTTGGATGGTGAAAAGGTGATTAGTTGATGCAGAAATTCTTGATGTTTGATTGATGTTATTTGTGGATCCAGTCTGAAAATTTATGAAATGTGGTCCCTGGAAGGAAGAGAAGGTTGTAGTCTTCTGTAGGTACCGCTTGCTGTACTGTATCTCAACTATACAAGAACTAAAGGGTTGTAGCTCCCTTCCAGGAGGAGAAGCTGGAAAACGAGAGAGGGTTGTAGCTCTCTGCAGGTAGCAGCCTGCATATTGGTAAAGGACTGCACCAGTACAGAATCATTGTAAAAAGAAGTTTCTAATTGAAAAGATAAATACATATTGCAGCAGGTGGTTTTCACCCACATTGGGTTTCAAACTTATTTCTTGTGTTCTTGTGTGTGATTGTCTTCTACTCTATCTTTCTGTTCCTGGTCTGTTTATATGATCCTTATGCATAGATTAATGTTCAACATCTATAGAATATTTTAAATTATAAGTCTGTATGGTATACACAGGTTTCCTTATTTGTAGTTTCATATATACGCGGTTTTCTCTAATTGAAGTAGCGTATATGTTCTAGGTTTGAAAAAGAAAATAATTGACCAGATAATACTGATTCACCCCCCCTCTTAGTATTATTTCCAATAATTGGTATCAGAGGGGTTCCTTCAGAAGAAGCTTGATCGCTTGAAGGAAGATCTATCATCATGAGCAACTACGAGAGAGAAGCATCAATCAAGCCACCAATTTTTGATGGGACCAACTTCGTCTATTGAAAGGTAAGAGTTACAGCCTATCTTCAATCTCTTGGTACAAAAGTCTGGGATATTATAGATACAGGGTACACTTTTCCATCAACAACTTCTATAGATCCAGCTGAGAAGAAGCAGTTTGAAACTAATGCAAAGGTTGTCAATACTCTATTAAGATGTCTATCTCAATCAGAATTTGTCAAGGTTATGCATTATAAAACCGCAAAAGAAATATGGGGCAAGATCATTCTGAGCTATGAAGGAGATGAACAGGTAAAAATAGCAAAACTTCAAACCCTCAGAATTCAATACGCAAATCTCAGAATGTACAATGATGAAAGTGTGGCTAACTACTTCCTACGCATAGATGAGATTGTTAATCGTATGAAAATTTTGGGTGAAGAAATAAAAGAGACTGTTGTGGTTGAAAAGGTTCTGAGATCTTTTTCTTCCAAGTTTGAATCAAAAGTTTCTGCAATAGAAGAAAAGGAGAATCTACAGAAAATTACCATGTCGCAACTACATGGAATTCTAACCGCTTATGAAATGAGGAAAGGGGGACCACCAAATAGAAGAGAAACCACATTCAAGGCCTTAGGAAAAGGAGATTCTTATGACTTAGGACATATGTCAGAAGAAGAGGAAGAATCAAATTTTGTCAAGAACCTTCAACAGGGTGCTGGAAGATTTAGAGGTAAGTTACCTTTCAAATGTTTTTCTTGTGGAAGAGTCGGTAACTATGCTACCAAGTGTCCTCATAAAGGTAAGGAACCTATTATATGGAACAAGAAACAGATTGTAAATAAGAAAAGCTATTACACTCATGAAGACAGTGATGGATTTTCAAATAGTGATGA
>APFE030382937.1:90781-118370 GCA_000404065.3 Pinus taeda | reverse complement strand
TCAGCTTGTTGGTATTATTGGTTGGGATTGATGTCAAGTTGGTTGTGGTATGACTTAGTGTAGGATTTGGAGGCTAATTCGAGATGGTTGCAGGGTATGTTTATGATGGATTTTTATAGGTTTATGTTTCTACAAGTATTCGAGGTGCCTCTATAGATTTTGGAGGTAGTTGAATGCCTTGATGTTGCTATTGCAAGTGTTGGAAATGATACTACATGTGTTGGATATGTTTGTACATGTATTGCGGACTACTTGATGGCTTGATTATGTTGCTATAGGTGTTGTAGGTGTTTCGATATGCATTGGTTATGCATATGATTGTTTGGTTGTACACTGTTACCAAGGATGGTTCCCATGGTACTCAGTATGGCATCAAATTGGTATTAACATGGTACAAGTGCCATTAGTGTTGGTATTACCATGGTACAAGTTCCCTTGGTATTACTATTACCATGGTAAAATTGCACTTGGTATTGGTATTACCATGGTACATGCGACCTTGGTATTGGTATTTCCATGGTATTCATATTTGATATTTTTGGCTTGCACATACCTAGATTTTTACACTTGGTATTGGTATTACCTTATTATTTTCCCTTGGTATTCGATTCAAGATTGATGAGGATAGTTTTCTATTGAGTTCAAAAAGAATATTATCTGGATGAGTTATGTGTTGAGTTAGAGTGAGAGTGCAGTAGAGGCTATGCAAGCTATGTGACTGTTGTGATGGATATTTTCTGAAGTAGTTTTCATGTGTAGAAATAGACAACAAGAGTGTGCTTTAGCCATAATTTTGTGGAGTGAGCGAAGAAATGAAATAGAGTTTTTTTTAAGAATTTTAGGTGATTTATAGTAGTGTGTGATTGTTGTAGTTTTTTGTTGAGAGAAGCATTTATTTTGTGAGAAATTTTATCTATTGCAGATAGGGTTTTTCTTATGCATTTTTTAGATCATTTTATGTCGTGTTTGTGTTGATTCATTTTATTTTGGAGTTTTGATTTTATTGCTTGAAGATATTTTTGTTGTGGTGTTCATGTTGAGAATTTCTCGATTCCAATATGGAAATTTATGAAACATGAACCACATAGAGAAGTGGAGTTGGAGGACTCTAGTGAAATCAATATAAGTGATCAGTTTTCTCAATCCAATGGTAGTTGGGTAGTTTGGGAAAAATAGGGTGAGGCTGGTTGGTCTTGGTGGCTTCCAAAAGATTGGAGTATGTAGAGTCATTTGATAGTTCAAGAGTAACAATGATAGGATGATTTCTAGTGGTGGCCTCTAGAAGATGGAAGTGAGTAGATACACATGAGAAAGATATCTCCATTTGATAGTAGCCAGATGAGTCTCTATGTAAGGAATTTTCTTATCATAATAAAATTTATTTAGCAACTCAACAACAACAATGGTGATTTTTGACCCAAGAGGAGGGTTTTCCTAATAAATAGTTGTGTCTCTTATGTTGAATGGTTTTACTTGTGTTTGATGCTCTAATATTTATTTTTGTGCTTCAATTTATGCATGGTTTAAAGTTTTAACTAATTGAATAAAAAATTATAAGTTCCTTCACTATTGATTCACCCCTCTCTTAGTAGTGCTCTAGTTTCAAACATAACTACAAAGTTAAATAATACAATGAGGAAACCATTTTGGCTTAGTATTAAAAAAAAAAGAATGGGATTTAGAGCCATGTGTATGTGGTAAAAAATTTAACTATGAAAATATAAAACATACACAAACACTGCTTTCTCAGTAGTATAGATGAAGGAAAAAAAGAATTATAGTATATATAAATTAAGGGATCAAACCCTTTTAGTGGTCAATACAAAACTATAGTAAGATATGTTAACTATAAAGAGGACAATTATTAACTAGAATGGTCAAAAGATCTTTGTTACAAATTGAGTAGAATAGTCTATGGACTAAAGGCTTTTAGCCTTAGTCAATTTCAAATAAATTACAAACAAGGAATATTTCCTAAAATAGTAAAATTTTCCTTAGGGTGAGAGCTCCATACAACTTTCAAGATCAATAAAATTGAAATTCAAGTGACTTGGTCTTCGACCAGAGATTCATGTAAGGAAATTAGGAGAGTAGGGACTTTAAGGGCATCTAACCTACAGAGTGGAAGCTGAAGTCTTTAGAGTCTCGAAGGTTATATGTTGGAAAAGAGTGAAGAGATGTATTTGATATGACAATGAAAGTGACTATATCTAAATTTGCCAACAAAGAAAAACTATGAGTTGTCAGTCAAAAAATAAGTAGAAAAGCTTGAGGAAAAATCAACCACTTGGCAATGAACCTGATAACATAAGAATGGAAGAATAAATAACATAACATTTAATACCCCTAAACTATTTCTAACATTAATTTACATTTAAGAAATATGAACCAAACAAATTCAATTGCAGAAACTAGCTATCAAACTTGGGATTCCAATGAATTGCTGCCGGATTTTGACCGGAAAAATCCACCGGAAAGACTTTCAAAAAGTCGCGTTATAGACTACTGCATATTAATTTACATTTCAGAAATATGAACCAAACAAATTCAATTTAATATATAGTTTTTGCCTCTTCACCTTGGGAAGAGGCCAAATAAGATGATAAAATAAGATGCAATATGGTCAATACAATGTAGTGTTAAAAAGTTTAGGTTAATTGTAACACAGAGTAGGCTAAGTAATGCTTAAACAACTTTTTCGGATTACTATAGTACCATGCCATTGTGAAATGGAAAGGGCTAAAAATTATAGTACATTTTGTAAAGAAGCATACCTTAAAAACAAATCCCATTCAATATACCCATCTTCATCTCTTGTAAATATAAATAAACTCTGTTAAAATAATTGTAGAGAAAAGAAAATTTATTATATATTCAAGTATTATAGTACATTTTGGAAAGAATCAAACTTTAAAAACAAAACCCATTCAAAATACCCATATTCATCTCTTGTAAATATAAATAAACAATGTTAGAATGATTGTAGAGAAAAGAAAAATTATTAGTTATTCAAGTACCTTAAAAACCCTAGATGTTAAATAAATATTATAAAACTTTTCCACTACATAGCGAGTTCATAAATGTCCTCCTCCAGACAAATTAAAACTATAAGAAACCAGGGCATGACTTGTTTATAGGTGGCCATGGTTACCAATTAATTTAAGGTTCAACCTAAAACCAAACTGAACAATATTACCCTATCTAGGGTCTAAGCATGTAAACCCATAACTTGTGAATTAACCCAAGAAATAACAATGGACATAGAAAATAAAGGGCATGCTAAAGGTTTAAAACCTTAAAACCAAATAGTGTAATTGACCAACTAATGGGAAAAATAAAATGCAATTAAAAATTAATGAGGTTTTTATTCTCTTCACAAGAATACTAAAATTTATCATATGGAAATAAAGGTGATTCTAAGAGCCAACCTTGGTAAAGGAAAAGTCGATGATTTTAGTATAGTTCCATCATGAACATGTAAACAAGAAATTGAATATTTAAATATAAATCTTAGTCACTTAACTGAAAAGGAGGAATGGATTTAAGAAAAATGAAAGATAGCAATTTACATGGAGAAATAAAGGGACAAAGTAGTGACAATTGCATTAATTTTAATAAAACCAACCAACTATTGGCTGAATAAATCGATCTTGGGGACAAGGCCGATCTCCCTACTATCAAAAGATATCTAGCAACAAGCAGGAAAAGCAAATCTATCTTTATCTAAACATTTTATGATTCATTAATAAAAACTATAGAGGTGTTTAGACCCTACCTTAAGTCCAACGCTAGTTTGTAGCAACAATCCTTCAACCGTCTGAAAGAATTTCCTTTTGAGAACCTGCAATCACAAACAAGCACAAATCAAATAACACCTGCATAGATAATATCATAAATCATGTTCATTGTGGTGATCAAGGAATCCATAAAATAAACCATAAAACACAGCTTATTGATAAAAATAAACTTATTTATATTAACTTTGAAATAGAAGAACCTTACAACCTTTGGTGCCTTGATGTTGTACAAGCTCTTCCCAGGGTCCAAAATAGGAATCTCCTTTACTTTGACAAGCATCACACTCTTCCAAATGAGTTCAAAGAGGTATGTAATCTCTCCTCACAAATGCTAAAATAGGAAGACTAAGTTCTAGTAGCATTTCACCTAAAAAATATTCAGCTTTCAACCCCCCCAGTAAGTAGCCCAATGCTTTATTTTATAGTGCAAAGGAAGGAGGTTACAGGTCCACCTATTAAGGGATAGAGTCCTTCTTCAAAGGGATAAGCTCCTCACATCAAGGGGTTAGCTCCTTAAGGAATGGGATGCATGAATCTTACAAGAGAAAATTTACCACCTCAAGATTCCTTCTAGAAGCTTCCAGAAATAACTCAAAGTGAGCTTTTAAGAATGTACTTGTGCCTTTGTAACTTTTACAGGGGTCCTCACCCATAACATAGACATAGAGCGGTCAGGTGCACAGGCGACATGACCATTCGGCGCGGGACTGCAGGAAATGCTAAGAGAAAGTGCGCAACTAGAGTTTTAGAGACTTTTGATGGCTTTATCTTATTTTCAAGGCTTGATATGAAGAACTGAGGCTTAAGACTTGAAAAGAGGAAATTATGAGTGGTGATGGACTCACACAGATTACAGAAAGTCAAAGTGACAATTTTTGTACAACACCAACCAATAGAGTAATATTTCCAAAGATCTAGGCCAAAAAGAGCTTGACTATCCATATGGAAAAATGTGAAACGTAACCAACCGTTAGAGTAATATTTCCAAAGATCTAGGCAAAAAGAGTTTGACTCTCCATATTGAAAAATGACTTATGAAACGTGAAAAGCAAGAAGGATAAATGAACAGTTAAATTAATAGCTTAATGAAAATGACAAAAGAGGAGTAGAAATTTATAAAATATAACTTTAAAATTCCTCAAAAGGCTTTGTCACTCACCATTTCAAATAAGCAAAGCCACACAAGGCATGGAGAAATGAATATATACTGGCCAAAGAAAATAATCTCAAGTTTCTGTCGATATTAATAGGGAAGGAATGAAGTTTGGTCAACGCTAAGTGAGCTCTATCCAAAATGCCAAGGAAATAATCAACAAGAAAACTGGTGGATAGCAAGGTCATTACGACAAAAAAACACCCTAAAAATAAACACCATCGTTTAAACCAAAAAGTTTTTTGTCTCTTGATTTAAGTTTGACATATTTCCATGTTGGGCTATGTGAAGGAAGCTGGAGCCATCCTTGTGGCTTAACTGAATCATTCCACATATACAAGGTAAACCACATTATGAGTTCCTTTATTTTCCACCTCAAGTGTAGAGTAAGGCTAATTATATAGATGGCCTTAAATCTTAAACCAATAGGGTAGTATACGACATATAAAAAGTAAACATGGAATGCAATAAATAGGTTTCATGTGTCATTGGTAGGGAATTTATAAGGTGTTAATGAGGTCCCTTATGTGGGTAGGGACTTTGAATTGAGTATTTGGAAGTGTATAAGCTCATGGCTATGGATATATTGACTTGCAAAGACCCACTAGTCTAGTGAGATTGAGGAAATACCTTTTAAAATTAAACCTTATTATAAATTTAAAGGAGGGGTAAAAACCTGATAATATTTCATGACCGCACTTATATAGAGAGAATGAGGGGTAAAAACCCCATAATATTTCATGACCATATAAATTTAAAGGAGGGGTAAAAGCCCCATAATATTTCATGACCACACTTATATAGAGACAATGTGTTTTACATATCATTGTGGGATTAATCTTGAAAGTGCATAGATGTTGGAATTAGTCTCCATATTTATTCTAATAATAAATATAAGGAATATTTGAGCCTAAAAATTTACGTTTATAGTTAAAATGAAGATATGGATTATGGAGGATTAGAAGAATTTATAGTGATTTGGGGAGAAATAATAGTTTTAACATGACATCACTGTAATCATTGATTGAAAACCATAATGGGAAAGAATATGAGAAAATTTAAGTGTAAGTGAAATAGAGTGAGAAAACATTGTGTTAAAACTTGAAGGTTTTATTTTTATCCAAGTAATGTAAAAGAAATAATGAACAATGATCATGACTATGCACAAGAATTAAAATATAAATAATCATTGATTGAAAACCATAATGGGAAAGAATGTGAGAAAATTTAAGTGTAAGTGAAATAGGGAGAGAAAACATTGTGTTAAAACATAAAGGTTTTATTTTTATCCAAGTTATGTAAATGAAATAATGAACAATGATCAAAACTATGCACATGAATTAAAATATAAACAAGAGGAATATTGTGTGAGTACATTTTCTAACTTATATATGTGTGTGTGTGTGTGTGTGTGTGTGTGTGTGTGTGTGTGTGTGTGTGTGTGTTTAGATAGGTATGTTACATGTGGTATGAGAGTTGTAGGATATAACATCTAGCCTTTATGGGTCCTAACTGAAAATATTATTTTCTGTGGAATGTATAGAAAGAAAAATGACAACTAGAAAGAAAAACTGAAGAATGACTAGAAATAACAATAGCCAGACTTCTGTAGGATTTATTGAAGGGGGTGGAGAGCATGATTCTAAGTAAGGAACTACCAAGGGAGAAATTGGAAATCAAAATAACCATGAATCTGATATTTTGCGAGTGGTTTGTAGCCTAAGAGCATATTGAGATAATGCAGAAGAAAATAAGGAGAAATTGTCTAAGGGAAAGGATGAACAAGAATACATAAATTAGTACATACTCAAGAGGTTAGACGAAAACAAAGACAATATGAGAGATGAAATAACTTGCAAGAAAAGGTTTAGAAGTGAGTCTCTAGACATAAATGAACCAATAACTAGTAAGAGTCAAACACCCAAGTATAATGATGAAATGGAAGAACAAAAGTTAGGTAGTCATGCTTCTGCGTCCAAGAAGAAAAACACAGTATCCCAGCTATAGGGTGAGTTTAAAAAGATCAGACCTCCAAACATTGATGGAGAATCTTAAGAAGGGGCATAAGCTTGGCTTCTCAACATTTCAAAATGTTTTGATGTTAGCCTCATACTCACATAGACAAGCATTAAGCCAAGATTAAGGGGAGGAATAATTCATAAGAAAATATGGAATTATTAATAATGAAGTAGACATACTCTAGAAGTTTAAGTATGACTAAAGATGAGGATAGTAGGAGACGTTAAGGATGGATGTCACACAAAATAAACTAAGATATTCATGGAGATATTGTGGAGAAATTTATGGAGAAGATTCAACCAATTAGCCAAATTGGAGTTTGTTATGAGAACTTCAATTCTATAATGTAAGGCCTCATGTATTGTATTGTGTGTGAGAGAGTGGTGTATCATTATTTGTAAATCATTGAATTGCGACTTTAAACCTTTTTCTTTATTTCTTTTACTTTGTTATTATTATTTAGTTTTCATTAATTACTTCAATTGGTATCAGAGTTGGGGGATGTGTTGCCTCAGATGTTGCGTTAGACCCATGGTCATGTGATCCTAGAGTTGTGTTGGAGACTAAGTGCAAGTGTACTTAGCCTGGAGTGTTTTTTTTGCATGTATGAAGATTCAATTTTTTTCTTCTGGAAAAAAAAAAATGAAACTTGCAAGTAGCTACCTACACTCGACTACCTATGTGGAAGTTATTTTTTAAAAACTAGAGAGCAATTGATCATGGAGATTTTAATGTGCAATGTGAAATTCACAATATCTGTAGATGCCAAAGACTTGGATAAATTGTGATTGCTCATTTGATCTGATAAACATTGTGAAAATAAAAGGAGCTCATAAGGGAGGGCTGAAGTTCACATGAACGTTGGCAGCACTTGAATAATGTGTTTGGGACAGAGGGTGTTGTTTAACATAACTGAGGGATCAAATAAGAAATATTTCTAAGATCGTTGCTCGACGTTGTTGGAACATGTAAGATCATGCAACACTCCCATTTGAAATTCTAATTCCATTTTGTGGATCCTAGTCACTGTTTCTTGAATAAGTCTTCGCTATGTGGAGGAAAGAGCTAAAAAGGAATCCAAGGCCATTGGTTTCAAATCACATCATGGTCCAGAAAGGTGCAACGCATATTGCTAGCATTGTGAAATATACTAGTTATCAATTGCTACCATGGAGCGTGATACTATCATGATATTCCATATCAATGCTAGAGATGATTTCTGTGGAGACAATTGACACCAAAAGCTAAAGTTCACGAGTTTTCTAGATGCCAAACGCTCTATTGAAAAATAAGTTTATTGATGTTTTATTTCCTACTGCAAAAACCTTTTCATCGCTATAGCAATTGACTATGTTGGAAGTACTACACACCTACATGCAGACACTTAGTTAGAGCATGGGACTACATGCAAGATTCCTTCTACATGATTTACTCCCTGATTTGCTCCTTCTTTAACTCTGCCACTGGTTAGTTCTTCTGCATGATTTACTCCCTGATTTGCTTCTTCTTTAACTCCGCAACTGGTTAGTTCTTCTGCATGATTTACTCCCTGATTTTTTCCTTGTTTCACTCCAAAACTGGCTAGTTCTCTCTAGAACTTGTTGTAGGTGTTGAGTGTTCTCATTACTCACCACTATGGTGCATTATCTTGGGATCTTTACCCAGTAATTCTATATCATGAGAATTGTAACATATTTTCTAATGAATCTTTCTTTTGTTCTTTCAATTTCCTTTTAGTATTTTTCTCTGCAAAGCTGTGTGTTCAACCTTTACTAGCTAGATTCATCTGCGCAGGTTTTCTAACACATTTACATGGTATTAGAGCCCATAGGTTGCTAGATGAAAGGCACACCAGTACCTTATTTTTCAAGTATTACAGCTTGGAGATCGAAGATCGACAGAAAAATGGAGTTTCCAAAAGCATCGATCCTAACACCATACAACTATCATGAATGGAAGGACCAAATGGCTCGATACCTTCATCAAAAAGGGTTGTACAAGATTTCCATGGCTACGGAAGTGGAACCCCCTTCAGTCATAGAGAAATCCAAGTACCTCAACCGTATGGATGAGGTCCACAGATCCATATGCATGTGCATCTATCCAGAGTTGCAGTTTTATCTATTTGCCTGCAATACTCCCAATGAGATTTGGGAAAAGGTGGAAGAAATTTACGGGAAACAAGATGAGATGAAAGGACATCTGCTCGAAGTGGAGCTACTGCCATTGGATCCACAAAACTATGATAGAATTCAAGACTTCTTAACCAAATATAATGATCTATTGCTGCAACTCAAGGGTTGTGGAATTGACAAATCCAAGGAGGAGAGTCACAAAGTTCTCTCTATTATGTCAAAGCTTGGACTGGGATACTCCATCTTTGTGTCTACATTTCATTCAGTAAGGCTCGCAACAGGTAAATCCTACACTATGTCTTCTCTCAAAGAGTTCATGGAGTCCATTACTTTTGAGCAAGATAAACGCATTGGCATGGGGAAAATCAAACCTCCAAAAGCGCATGGACTTGTTGTGCATGATGGCAGACACAATAAAAATCACATATCTTATTCAAATTAGAAAAAAATAGTAGAAAAAAGACAAGGGAAAAGTGCATTCCCATACAAGGAAGGAAGGGTATACCAAGCCCTTCGATGACGCCTCCGGCTCGAGAAATGAGAAAGGGAAAAAAGGAAACATATGCACCTACTGTCAAAGAGGATTCCATCTGAAATCATCTTGCATGAAGAAAAAAATTGACCAAATGGCATAAATACTTCAGAAGCACAACCTTGGGGACCACATCCCTCAAGGTGCCAAGAAGAAAATTGAGGATCTACCACACAGGAAAGGTAACAATTTTCATGCTTTAGTTGCAATTAATTCTTCCCCTGATGCATGGATTATAGATTTTGGTGCATCACATCATATGGCTACTGCAAAGGAAGTCTATTCCTCTTTGGATGCATGCAAAGGACCTCCCATCCTCATGGGAGATGACTCACCTATTGAGGTCACCGGAAAAGGTAGAGTGGAACTTTTACATAGAAGCTTTGAAGATCTGCTTCATGTTCCAAAACGTTCGGTAAACCTGCTTTCAGTTTATCATATCACTCATTCTCGCATTAGAAAGAGAGTGGAATTCACTCCAGATGTAGCGAACATATATGATCTACATAGCAGCTCCAAAATTGAAACCGGTGAGGTAAACAATGGAGCCAGACTGTATACATTTTCTAAATTTATTGAATCTGAATCCTCCTTATTGCTTACACATGTTGATTATAGTAGTAGGCTTTGGCACAAGAGGTTTGGTCACTTAAATTACAGGTATATGTAGCATCTAAGCAAGCATGAGATGGTTGAAGGCTTGCCAAATATCAGTTTCTCCAAAGGAGTTTGTGAAGGGTGTGTCCTTGGCAAACATCCTAGAGAAAAGTTTGACACTAGCAAGACTCACAGAGCATCCTCTCCTCTAGATCTGATCCATAGTGATCTCATGGGGCCTTTTCCTCATCCTTCCATCAAAAAATAAAGGTATGTTCTTACATTTACTGATGATTTCTCACGGTGTACTTGGGTGTATCTTCTTAGGAACAAACATGAAGTTTTTGCCCACTTTGAAGATTTCAAAGCACTAGTTGAGACATAGTTAGAGAGAAAGATCAAAGCCCTCCATATAGAAAATGGGGGGAAATATGTTAACACAACACTTTAGAACTTTTTCCTTGAGTCCAACATACAGTTGCAGTACACAGTTCCATACACTCCGCAACAGAACGGAGTTGCTGAGAGAAAGAACCGATCTCTCAAAGAGATGGCTTCCTGCATGTTGCATGCTAAGTCACTACCTCATAAGCTATGGGTTGAAGCACTTAATTGTGTTAACTGCATCTAGAATATATCTCCTCATAGGTCTGTCAAGGATCAGACCCCCTTTGAGGCTTGGAGCGGCACTAAACAAGAGGTCACGCACCTCCGTGTTTTTGGCTCCCAAGCATGGGCCAGGATCCCCTCTGAAAAGAGGAAATTTCCTGATCCAAAGAGCATTGAGTGCATCTTTGTTGGATACCCTGATGATGTGAAGGGATACCAACTCCTAATTTCCTCTACAGACAAGCTCATCATTGAGTGAAGTGTCAAATTTCAGGAAAGTCTCTCGCATGCAGACACTTTTATCTACCTCATGTCTGACATGATGACTCAGTACACTCAGATGCAGATACAGAGCATGCAGATGTCGCGATAGAGCATGCAGATGTAGAGACAAAGTCTTTAGATACAAATCCAGTGCATGCATATGATGATCCACATCCAATCCCAGATCAAGCTTCCAGCAGTGAATTAGATTCCCCTATCATAAATCAGAGAACAAGGAGCTTATGTGAGATATATGCACAAGACCAGCCAACTGCTAGAAATGGTCTTGTGGGGGATAATTCTGATCTGCAAAGGATTAGCTCAAAGTTTATTGAGCCTCTTTTTGTCCTCACTGCCATTGAACCATCGCCATTCCAGCATTTTCATTTGGTTTAGTCTTCTGATCCACAGTCTTATGTTGAGGCTACTGGGTATCCATATTGGGAGTCTGCCATGTAGGAGGAGTATAAATCCCTCCTCGAGAACCAGACCTGGGATGTAGTCCCTCTTCCTTTAGTAAGGAAAATTGTCTGATGCAAATGGGTCTACAGGACCAAGAGTGTTGTAGATGGGTAAATCACTAGACAGAAAGCTAGGCTAGTAGCCAAAGGCTTCCAGCAAGTGCATGTCATTGATTATGATGAGACCTTTGCTCTAGTAGCAAAGATGGATTCCATACGCCTTGCACTTGCCATTGTGGCTACCCAGGGGTGGGAAGTACATCAAATGGACATGAAGAATGCCTTTCTTCATGGAGACCTATCTGAGGAGATCTACATGGAGCAGCCTCATGGTTTCATTCAAGATTCATCTTTCGTCTGCAGACTGAAGAAATCTCTCTACGGCCTAATGCAGGCCCTGAGAGCTTGGTATGTGAAGATGGATTATTTTCTCTTATCACAAAACTTTTAAAGATGTAAGTCTGATCCGAATGTTTACATGCTCAGGACACATGATTCTCTTCTTATCTTAGTTTTGTATGTGGATGATCTCCTGATCACCGACACCTTGGCTTCAGTCATTGCTACAGTCAAAAGTGCCTTGCATGATAGGTTATTGATGACAAACATGGGTCCATTACACTTCTTTTTAGTCTTGAGATCAGACAAGATGCCATACGCATCAAACTCTCTCAGCCTAAGTATGCACGAGATCTCCTCAAGAGATTACGCATGACTGACTGCAAGCCAACACCGACTCCTTTTCTATCTGGGGTCCGCCTTGAGGATGGAGGTGACACTCCATTAGTTGACAATACTCTCTACCGATAGCTAGTGGGGAGCTTATTGTACCTCACCCACTCCAGTCTAGATCTCTCACATGCAGTAGGGGAAGTTTCTAGATACATGCAGGAGCCACATGAGCTATACTGGAATGCTTCCAAGTGCATCGTCCGATATGTGAAGGGCACCATCACCTTCGGGATTCACTATGCAGTAGGTACTGCATTGAATCTCATTGGATTCACAGATTCTGATTGGGCGGGAGACCACGTTGATCACAAGTCCACCTCCAGATATTCACTTAGTCTAGGATCTGGCCCTATCTGTTGGTTGAGCAAGAAGCAGGCTGTTATTCCTCTCTCTTTAGCTGAGGCCGAGTATAGAGGAGTAGTCAACATCACCATTAAGGCTCTATGGCTACAAAACTTCCTCACTGAGTTGGGCGTCCAGTTCCACTAGCCCATTGTCATCTGGTGTGACAACCAGAGCACTTTGAAATTTTACAGGGATCTAGTACAACGACAACAGACGAAGCACATAGAAATCCATATGCACTACATCAGAGAATTAGTACATGATCGGGTCATTTATTTGCAGTTCTATCCTTCAGCAGAACAGACTGCAAACATCTTCACCAAGATATTCACTGAGCATAAGTTTCAATCTCTTAGCAATCGTCATGGAGTAAAGGACACAGTTGCTTAGCAACTGTATTTGCTTCCTATTTTCTTTTGATTACATTGTATTTTGAGGGGGGTTTTTTCCCACAAGGTTTTCCCTCCTTCCTCAATTTTAGTACAAGTTGCATTGTATTTTGGGTGACCTTTGGCCTTAGTTGCCAAGGCCCATTTTCTATTTTTCCCCATAGTGGTGTTCAAGGGGGGTGTTGGAAGTACTACACACCTACATGCAAACACTTAGTTAGAACATGTGACTACATGCAAGATTGCTTCTAAATGATTTACTCCATAATTTTCTCCTTCTTTAACTCCACAACTAGTTAGTTCTTTTGCATGATTTACTTCCTGATTTTCTCCTTCTTTAACTCCACGACTGGTTAGTTCCTCTGCATGATTCACTCCCTGATTTGCTTATTCTTTCACTCCGCAACTGGCTAGTTCTCTCTGGAACTTGTTGTAGGTGTTGAGTCTTCTCATTGATCACCACTATGGTGCATTACCATGGGATCTTCACCCAATAATGCTATATCATGAGCATTGTAACCTATTTTCTAATGAATCATTCTTTTGTTCTTTCGATTTCCTTTTAGTTTTTTTGCTTTGCAATGTTGTGTTTTCAACCTTTACTAGCTAGATTCATTTGTGCAGGTTTTCTAACACATTTACAGACTGCACATAATATTTGGTAAAATCATGCTGAAATTTTGTTGAAATAAACCTATATTATTAAAGTAAAAAATCATGTTGAAGTATGGAGCTTAAAGTTCAAAGTCATAGAGGTTGTTTTCCTATGATTTCTAAAATTCATGTTTTTCTCCATAATTGTGAGGATTTGTTGTTCTCTCAAATCAAAAAAATTTGTTGTACGTACAGAGCATGTATTATTCATGAACACAATCATGTTGGAGGATCTACATTAAATACCTGCGGATGGGAGTTCAAGTTAACAGTTGAGCAGATGGATGGCATTAGAGATTAGGTGGAAATTACTCCACCCAAAGAGCCGTGGAGCCATGAAGAACTAAGTTCAATCCATTGAATGTGCAGAGAGACATAAATGGCATGAGGGGGACATCACCTCAGGTGACATCCAGCTAGTATTCTTTCGATTCTGGAATTCAAGAATTGATTAATTCATCCAATCTTGCGCCAAATGATTGCCTTTCAAAACTACATGAAATAATCTATCGCGTTTCATAAGAGTTCTCACATCAGCCTTACTCAGTATCTACATGATTTCTAGTTGGATTTAATGTCATTAAGGGAATTTAAAAACTTAAAAGTTACTTCCATTGTAATGTATGGAGATAAAATGGTGGGTTTTATCTAAGTATCAAAAGAGCACGCTCTTGGAGTCCGTAATATTTATATTAATACGTAGATCAATAGTGCTAAGCAGGGTCCCTGGTCATTTCAAAATTCATAGTTGCATTTGTTGGAATGATTGCTTGCCTTGATTGTTTTGGTTCGAGAAACCTCAGTCGAATTTATAAAACATTTGATAATAAACAATTTCTAAATGCATGAATGTGGAAAGCATTGACCATTCAAGGTATATGGTGGAAAAGCTTCCATGAGCATCAATTGCAAGGATTTATATCCCAAAGGAATGTATGGTGCATATCAATGTTTTAAAACTACGCTACTCTGCCTAGGGTCGATTCCGACTCGGTATCGACTTAGCCAACTCGATTTCAATGACTCGGTTGTTGCCAAAAATATATTAAATATTTATTTTTTATTGAAACACATAATTTTAAAGATTTTCATTCATGTTTCCAAGCACACGACATTAGAATATAAATAGAGTACAATATATGATCAAAGTAGGCTCATGAATATATCCATTATATTAAAATGGCACTTAGTGCATTGTCCATACATACACGATGATGATATAGAGATCAAAGCAAAAACACATAACCAAGGAGGCTAGAAATGGCCTCT
This sequence comes from Pinus taeda, assembly GCA_000404065.3. Classification (NCBI taxonomy): domain Eukaryota; kingdom Viridiplantae; phylum Streptophyta; class Pinopsida; order Pinales; family Pinaceae; genus Pinus; species Pinus taeda. The sequence goes on along the minus strand of APFE030382937.1, from coordinate 103,414 downwards.
ACAACAAAAGTTTGTGACCAGTACTACTGGATACTGCTAGAGTTGCCAACATCATCTGGATTAGTTTTACTTGGGAGTGGGAGCGAAAGCAGGGTGCAGGAGCAAAAACAGGAGCGGAAGCCACATTTTCGAAAGCTCCTAGTTCGGGAGCAAATGCCGAAGGAGTTCGACAACCAATGTCACTAACATCAAGGTACATAGAGGGATTGGTGCTCTTGATTAAATACAAGTTCCATACCCTAATACATGACAAAATTCAATGGAAACATTGTAATCCCCTAGCCCTAAAATCCTGAAAAACCAATAAGTCTACTGGATTTTGAATGAAATATAAAATTCTATGTTCTCTATATGAAATCCAATGAGGCTGGAACCATTTTAAAACATCCCGAGTCATTTCATTGTAATGTTAAAAATTTAAGTAAAAGGATGACATTCTCCTTAACTTCAAGAATTTAACATTACCATGTATAACATAGCCTTAGTAGGGAAATATGATAAAATAATAGGGTTTGGGAGAAGGGAATGGACCCCAAAGACCAACAAACTAATTCATAAACCCCTTTGGAGTCCCCCACACTTAGAAAAATAAAAAAAAATAAAAAAGGCGTGTTTTTATGGTTCATTGGCCAGTGTCAGCTACTCGGCTGAGTCGGCCTAGTTATGACTGACTCGGTCGAGTCATGCTATGACTCAGTCGGGTCAGTCATAACTTGGCTGACTAAACCGAATTTTATGTCGGGTTGAAATTCTTTTCTGGCTCGGGCCAACTCGATCAAGTAGGTTCCGAGCCAGCTAGATCTTAAAACAATGGTGCATATACTTTTTAAGTTTAAAAGGTAACCTTAAATCGCTTTTGATTAAGTGACTTCATAAATTTCATTAAATTATCTTAATGGGAAGCATGTAAAAGAATTTTTAAAGAGTGATCATAAAGTTTTTTATTATGTATTTTAAGCTAGTAAATTGTAAGATGTAAGAAGTCTATATTATGCTAGTAACTTGTAACATACCTCTTACACACAATTTATTTTATTTTATTTTATTGCTATAATTAAAAATTGAGGAATCATTTTTAAATTCTATGCATTATCACCCAATACTTCATTTTTGAATTCTATACATTATCACCCAATCCTTTATTTTTGAATTCTGTACATCATCAGACAATCCTCAAGACTAAATTGTTACATTGAGTTATAGATAATGTTTCCATTACTTTATATATGGATACATATCATTGAAATAATTTCTCTATATCTCTATCATCTTATGTTATAATAGGGATAATGTGCTCTGAACTCACCTTCCAGTATTTTAGTGCTTCCCTTCAATATAGTATGAGTTAGTCCTTTTGACTTATAGTTTGTTCAAGAGTGATATAATATATACTCATTCCAAATGTGATATAATATAACTTAGTCAAAGTGATGTAAGCTATGAATGAACCATTAGGATTATATACATATTAGTTGGCTCATTGACATATACAATGGGGCTATAAACTGCATCCCCTTTACACATAATTTGTTTGCCATAATTATCGATGATATGTCTCATTGCAAGGTTCCAAGACTTATGTATGTATGGTTTAATATCCTTACCATATACACTACATGAGTTAGAATGTGGGCTATCCATTGCACACAATGCTACATTTGATAGGGAATATATGGGTCACATATTTAACCAAACCATGTAACTTCACAAGTTTTTACTTGCCATGCATACCTCACATATCAGCAGTTGATATTTTTTTTGGAAATCTAACAGTGGAGATCCAAAAAGTTTTCAATAGGGTAAGAAAATCCTAACTCTCATTTCATTTTCTTCTTTTGACTATATCACTACAACTAGAGGGCTTCTTCACTCTGTTGTGCATTCAACGGATTTATTTCCACCTAAAATTTGCTTCATAGAAGTTACTCTTATTCTCTCCATGCTTTGACTTGTTTACACCATAATGGAATGCTTGTTGAATTATTGATAGAGAGGCAACATTTTTTTCTTTATTTCATGTGGTATTCTCTCATACTTCAACTCTTAATACCATTGTATTTGTTCCACTAAATTATTCATATTTTTCAAAAAATTTAGGAATAAAGGTTATTTACTCTTAGAAAAATGTCAACCTTTCCTTTCTAATGCTTCACTATAGGAATTATGATTTCACCTGCATCTCTACAAGGTTAATTGAGTCTGCAGTTATTATTTTATTTAGTTCTCTCTGTGTATATGACATTAAGGGTTTTCGTTAATGCATCTTTCTCACCGTGTACAGGAATTGGTGTGGCCATGGTTTCAATATATCATTCCTTAAACACAATTTCATGGTGTTTTTGGTAAGTTTTCCTACTTATCCTTGAATTACACATTTTTCCTACTTTATTACAAGAATTTAATCACATTTTAGCCTAGGGTTTATCTTAGAAACCCTAATATATTTTCACTATAGTTTAGACTATGCTCTGGCCATGATTATGACCTTTAGGCTTGAAGCCCTTTTATTTTCTTTTGCAGTAATTACATTTTGTAACTGAAGGATTCAATTATTTTTTATCTTAAGTAGCTTATGTCGTTATTAATTTTCAACAAGTAATTTGATATACATATTTCAGAATTTCCATTATTAATCCTAGGATTTTTAAATATTAAAACCCACCACTATTTTTCTTTTACCCTATTGATTCATTCAACTAGGGTTGGTCTTGTTAAGACTCAAATTTTTGTTACAAAAATTTCATTAGCTAGTTTCCTTTTTTCTTTATCCTTATACAAAATATAGTTTCCTTTTCTTATATAACATGCTAACAATGAGTTTCTGTTGGATATGCAAACTACTGCTACTGGATGGAATCATTTCAAATTTCTAGGTAACATATTTATCTCTTTTTCCTTAATTATTAACTTTCACGCTTCTATCTATGCCATTCTCCTCTTAGTTTAACCCTTGGTTTTCACTTTATTTTAGGTATGTCAATTAATGGAGTGTGTTCACACCACATCAGTTTATATCTAGAGATTTACCTTAGACAACAAAGGCTAAAGTCAGCTTTCTTTTCCTCCCTATAGGTCGACCCTATTGGCTTATCGACTGTGTATCATGAATATTCTTGATACGTCTTATCTATCGACTGTGTGCCATGAATATTCTTGATAAGTCTTATCTATGGTTTCTTAGTAATTATAATGCGCCAATGTTTTCTAGGTTTATCTAATTTTGAACAATTATTTGTTCTCCCCTTTGAGTGTTTTGAGGTCTGGTGGGATAGATGACATTTAATCAATGTAATTTATGTATATGACTAAAATCCTATTCACTTAATGAATCATGAACCTATTAGGTCCTTGTAGACCATTTTCATTATATTTTTATGAATTGAGCTATTATATAAATTCTATGTTTTTTCCTACTTAGTATATTTAGTTGTGTCTTTTCTCGTTTTGTAATATGGGTTAAACAAAGTCATGTTTTAATTTTATTTTCCAAATCATATTATTATATGGATAATGTATTTCTTGTTGTTAATTGTATGATTTGGGCCATCACATACAAGCTATATCCCTTATTGTAATAGAGTTTATTTAATGATTATAATTATTTTTGTTAGTACTTACTCATCTTCGCAAACTATAGGCACACATACATCTAGATTGATGTTTAGTATTAGGAATCCAATAATATTTGATATCAAAGAGTAGTCTTTGTGAATGTCTATCCCATAACCATTTTTATGGTAGTATGAATTATCAAAAGGAATTCATTCTTCCACTGCTAATTGCATGTACATTCACAGTTTCCTTTACCACTGGTATAAGAATTAATATCTTATAACTTGCATGCTAAATTTAAATGGAAACACACATGCTACTTATTGTTGTATAATAATATATCCTTTTATTTTCCTTACTCTATTTCTCTATGAAAATTCTATTAAATTATTTTCTCACCTATGGTTATTAAGAACAAAATACTATTAATATAAATGTTTTGGTATACTTTTTTATTTTTTAGTTAAGAGTATTAACTAGACTCAGAAAAAAGATTTAAATATTAATGATATAAACGTTATTATAAAATTAATATTCCATTCCAATTTAATGATTTCGAAGCACGGTTTCCCTTCAATCTAATATTTTCATGGGTTCTACTTGGAGTTATCCTTCTAGTTTTACCTACACGACAGCCCGATCAATCACATGAGTAGTGTCACGAAAATACTTTTTAAATAAATACAAATGAAAAAATTATGCACTTTTATATGAGCTGATAGTGTTAGCTGGCAAGCCACTAGCATAACTCTATCTAGTATCTGGAATGGTCCACAAAACCTAGGTGCTCACTTAGAAAAAAATTCCAATGTTAAAGTAGTTATACTTGGCTTAAATTTGATGTATACATGTTCTCCCACCATGTACTCCTTATGCATCCTCTTTTGATATGCATAAATCTTCTTCCTATCCCCAATAACCTTCAAATTATGTCTTATCTTCTTTATCAAGTGTTCCATTTCTTCCAGAATATTATGTCCTAGAATGAACTTGTCTTCTGTTTGACTCCAACTCAATGGATTGTGGCATTTTATCCAATACAAAGCTTCAAATGGGATGAATTTAATAGACTATTGATAGCTATTACTATAAGAAAATTCCACTAGATGTAAATAATTCTCCCACTTTGTGGGTTGATAAATAACATACATCCACAACATATCTTTGAGTATCTAATTTTTTCTTTCTATTTGGCATTCTGTCTAAGGATGGTAATTTGTACTAAATTTAAACTACATAAACATTCCTCCAGATAGTGTCTTCTAGAAATTCAAGGTAAATTTAGATTCCTTTGAGATATAATTTTTTCAATGTTCCATGTAACCAAAAAGTATCCTTCATAAAATTTTCTACAATTTTTACTACTTTGTATGTGAAGTGGATAGGTATAAAGTGAGCTGAAATGCTTAATTTTTCCACTACCACCATAATTCAATCATGTTGCCTCCTGGTTATGGGAAGAATGGTGATAAAGTCCAAAGAAATGATTTCTCATTATCACTTAATGGGTAAAGGATTTAATAATCTATTTGGGTGTTGGTCTTCCACCTTAACCTACTATCATTCTAACACTTTGCCAAATACTCAGACACCTTGTGTTTCATTCCTAGTATGTAAAACTCTTTTCTTAAAGTTTTTATCATCTTTCAATATCTCGAGTGACTTGAAAATGGTTTTTGATGATGTTCATTCAAAATTAACTACTTTAGGGAAGACTTATTTGGAACATGTATTTATTCCGAAAATTTAATAATCCATCTTATTTTTTTGCATAATGAGGATGTTTTGTATTGTTGACTTTCTACTACAACTACTCATAAACTTCATCTTTTAATGTTGTTTCCATTGTATGTTATACAAAGTCTATCTTTACCCTTCTCCCAAAAATTTCAACAATTTGATTTTCATTCCTACTGAGTGCATCTTCTACTTTTTTCTCCTTCCCTTTTATATGCTTGATGTCAAATTCAATTTCCCTCAAGAATGCCATCCATGTTGCCTATCCAACATTCAAATATGATTGGATGAGAAAATACTTTAAACTTATGTGATTAGGAATAACAATAATTTTGTATTCCTAATAGATAATACCTCCATATTTTTAATGCATGTATAATAACAACTAATTCAAGATCATAAACAACATATTTTCTCTCATGAGTTCTTAATGTTCATGATTCTTAAGCAACCACATAATTTTCTAGGATTAACACACCACATAACCCCTCAAGGCATGTAAATGTGCAAACAATAAAGTCATTTTTTGGATCAACAACCTTCAAGATTGTGGTTACTATTAATAAGCATTTTATTATGTCAAAATTCTCTTGACACTTTGGTGTTCAAATAAACTTTACTCCCTTTTTCTGCAAAGAAGTGATGGGATAGGCTAGTCTATCAAATCCTTCAATAAGGCCCATGAAGGACCTAATATCTACTCCATCCTTACTTATTGCCCAATTTAAGATGGCCTTGACCATTTTAGGATCAGCATATATTCCTTCCTTAGAGATTACATGCCCCAAATAGTATATTTTATCCTAATAAAACTCACATTTGTTGAAATTTGCATACACTCGATGTTCCCTTAATGTTTGTAATACTATCCTTAAGTGCTCTCCATGTTATTCTTTAGTTTTTTAATACATCAAAATATCATCAACAAAAACTAATACAAATTTAGCTAGATATTTTTTCAACAATATAACCACTTAAATATAAGAATTGCATTGGTAAAATTGAATCGTAGTACCAAAAATTTATTGTCCATACCATGTTCTAAAAGCAATACTATTGATTTCCTCTGTAGAATTTTCACCTATAAATCAACCTGATATATGCAATGTCCTAAAGCATAATAATTGATCTACTTCTACCATAAACTTTGGAGAAGCTTAAACAAATATGAGCATCTTCAAGCATGAACATATATAACTGAGAATGAGAAGTAATCAATCATAACACAGAGGATATATCACTGGGGGAAAGAACTAGCGTAAAACCCCAACTCTGTATTATCATACAAGTGGAAATCCTGTTCAAGTTACAAAAAGAATTAGCTCTCAAGCTATCTTGATCCCTTTGCACTCAAATGATACAGCTCACACACTCAATATACATAGAATATATCTTCCTCAAGCCCTCCAAGCCTCCTACATCCTTGCACAATTTTGATTGGAGTCTAATGATATCACATGTGTGAATTGGCCTCATCACACTCACTATAACTTCAGGTCCACCTATGCAATCCATAAGGAATAATATTCCTTCTGCATGCAAGGAATATTCACCAAAGAATATCCTAGCAAATGATAGTACATTGTCCCTCCATCTGATCTCAACTGGGTCTCTAACTGAACTGACATGCATGAGTTGTCCATGAGTGAATACTCAATTATCTGAATTATGGTAGTGGCATGCATGCAAGCATTAACTAACTGAACTCTCATTAATTTAACAAACTCTTAAATTAATTTAATTGGACTTGACTAAGTTAAACTAAGTCAACTGATTACAACTCAATATTACAACTCATCCTTATCTCTTTAAATAAAGGTTAAATTCCTCAATTAATGGAGAAACTGTTGCATGTCCCCACATAGACTTCAAGTTTGATTTTCCTTAACTAATTAACTCAAGATGAATTAATTAATTAATTTCCAAACTACTGTTGATATCAAATTCGAATTTTACTTCCTATGTTTAGTCTAGGGACTGACTAAAATAAGAAGGGACCCCAAAGTGCTATTTTTAGAAAATCTATTTATAGCACTTCCACTTTTCACCCATTTTTGCTAAGACTTCCAATGAGTGAATTGCTATTTATTGCCCAACTATTTATAACAATGTTATTTTCAGCATTTTCTATTTTTAGCATTTCTTGTTGCAAATCTCAACACTGCCTCTTAAGAAGAAAGGGATTATCAGCAACCCCAATCCTGTCTTTGTGGAACTCAAACTTGCATTTTGACAATGCCTTTGTCAAAATATCTGCATCCTGCTCCTTGGTCGAAACACATTGCAACATCATGATCCTCTTGACCACACAGTCCCGTAGATTATGGTAATGGATATTTATATGCTTGGACTTGTCATGAAACATTGGATTCTTATAGAGTTTTTTTTTTCTACGTTAAGACTAACCTAAGTACCCATGGGGGATTTGAACCGGTGACCTATCGCAAGGAGTGCCTTAACAGCACACCCATTCACCGTCAATCCAAAGCCCCGTGGGTGATTCTTATAGAGTTTTATGCAACTTTGATTATCATAATATATCACCGTAGGATCCATCATCTAATCAAACAATCCCACTAGAATCTTCTGCATCCAAATGGCCTCACATGTTTCTTGACTCGCAATGATGTATTCAGGCTCTGCTGAGCTAAGTGCAACTGATCTCTATTTCCTGCTATATGAAGAAACTGTAGCTGAACCAAGGTTGAAGATTCCTCCATAAGTGCTCTTACGGTCTAATGAAATACTAGCCTAATTCGCATCTGTGAAGCCTTGCAGCTTCACACCCTCTGTCTGTATATACCATAATTCGTACTGTGTAGTGACTTTGAGATATCTTAGCACATGCTTCGCTACCTTCCAAAACAACTTGGTAGGTAGAACCATAACTTGATTCAGCTGGTTCACTGCAAAGCATAACTCGGGTCGTGTGTTCAACAGATACATGACTGAACCCACCAGCTACTGATAAATAGTAGTTGCCACTACCTCACCAGAAGTAGCATCCTCCTTCCTCAAGTTCCCAGCTAGAGGAGTCTGCATGGACTTGCACTTCTCCATGTGAAAGTGCTTGAATATATCATTGGCATACTTGCCTTGAGACACAAATACTTCCCCATCTTTATGTGACACTTCCATGCCTAGAAAGTAGTGCATGAGGCCCACGTCCTTCATCTCAAACTCTCTTGCAAGGTCCTCCTTGCAAGACTGTATCAGCTGCTCATCACCTGTCAAAATTAGATCATCGACATAAAGTAGAATAATCAAGGGCTTACCATCTACCATGATGTGGTACAGGTTTGGATCTACTTCACTCTTGGTGAAGCCCAACCCGGTGAAATAGTTGTTGATCCTCGTATACCAAATACAGGGTGCTTGCTTCAGCCCATACAGTGCTTGCTTGAGTCAGCAGACATGTGATTCATGATTGAAGGTCTGAAATCCTTCGAGTTGTTCAATGTATACCTCTTCCTCAATCTTCCCATTGAGGAACGTCATCTTCACATCCATCTGATGGATCTTCCAACCCATCTAAGATGATAGAGCTAGCATTGATATGATAGATTAGTAACTTGCTACGGGAGAAAAGTTCTCATCGTAGTCGATCCCCTCAACCACTGAGAAACCTCAAGCAACAAACCTTGCCTTGAGTTTCTCAACACTGCCATTAGCTTCCTGCTTTACTTTGTAAAGCCATCAGGAACTAACCACTGATTTGTCCGCAGGTCTAGGGACAACATCCCACACACTCTTCTGCATGATAGAATCGTACTCTTATACCATCACATCAACCCAAACTGATTGTTGCACTGCTTCCTGGAAAGAAGAAGGTTTGGTCGTTACACACTTCCCAACTACAGGCATGTAGCTAGTGTATCTCTCGGAGATCTCTTCTATCTACGTTGAGAGGATGGTTGCCCCACATTCTCTCTCGCATATTGCATCAATCTGTCAGCTTCCCACGATCATTTCTGCCTATCTATGGACGACTCTCCAGTAGTGGTAGTCTCCACTACTAAATCCTCTACATGTGGTTGATCCACATGATCAGGAGGCTCTTCCTCCTTTGGAACTAAAAGTTCCTCATTGCCATGCAACTTAAGCTCCCTCTCAAGTGACAATCACATGGCTCTTTGCTTGTCCAACTTCAAATCCATGTGCACTACGGTCCTGTGGCAGGCAAGTAGAAATACATGATAGTTGTGGGGTGTATCTGTGTACCCCACAAGTATCCCCAACTCAGCTGTCGGGTCTAGCTTCTTCCAAGCATCTTTGGTAAGATGACAGAAAACTAGTGATCCAAAGATGTGGAAGTGACTCACAGCTGGTCACTTCCCCGAAAAAGCCTCCATAGGTGTCTTCATCCCCAAAACATGATGAAGACTTTTGTTCTGAAGATACATTGTTGTATTGCATGCCTCTGCCCACATATGAAGTGGCAAGCCTGGGTCATTCAACATCTCTCAAGCTACTCCCACCATAGATCTATTCTTCCTTTCAGCCACCCCATTCTGTTGGGGGATATAGGGTGCTGTCAGTTACCATTTAATTCCTTCTACTGCATAGAAGTCTTTAAACTACTAGGAGATATACTCTCCACCATTGTCGCTACGCAAGGCTTTTACTTTCTTCCCATATTATTTCTCTCCCAAGGCTTTAAACTCACAAAACCTCAGGAAGGTCTGATCCTTCTTCTACATAAAGTAGATCTAACATCTACGAGAAAATTTGTCAAAGAAAATATCATAGTACCTTTGTTTAGTTGTGGAGGTTATAGAGAATGGTCCACATACATCTGAGTGAACGCACTTCAGGATTGGTCCACCTCTACTATCCCAATCCTGAAAGGAGTGTTTCACATAGTTACCAAAGGTGCATCCTTTGCATGTGTCTGTTTGCTCCAATTTTCCCTTGGGTAAGCCAGTAGAAATTTTCTCCATGATGTTCAAGGCCTTGTGATGCAAGTGGCCCGTCTCCAATGCCATAGCTAACCAAAATCTTGGCTTTGCACCACCTCTGCTTTGGAACTCAGTGTAGCACAATCATCTACCTCAAGATTGTAGAGATTCTTTACTTGAATCCCTATTCTCTTGGTCTGTTTGGTGCTGATATGCCTCAAGAACACTTTTCCCTTACTAAAGACTACATCATATCCTTTATCTTCTAGCATAGCAACAGACACAAGATTCTTTTTCAAACCTGGTACATATTTAATAGTAGATAGGGTGAATGGAGCACCATGCTCCATCTACAAACAAATTGTACCTTCACCGGAGACAGAGTATTTTCCATCATCGCCCATCTCGATCCACATCTGGAGATCCTTCTCCTCCAATGTACTGAAAAGATTCTTATCACCTGACATGTGGAAATAAGCTCCACTATCCAGGTACCAAACACATCCCACCATGGATGAAACCATGCATGTGATAAGTAAGAAATCTAGCTCAAATTGTGAAGCTAGTGCATCACCATCAGAACCCTTTGAGGAACCCTTCTTGGATTTCTTTTGTGGGCAATGCATATTATAATGGCCCACTTCATGACAGTGAAAGCATCACACCTTTGACTTGTCAACCGTCTTCCCACCATGAGAAGATTTGGATTGGGATGCCTTCCCTTTCCCTTTCTTAGCTTTACTCCCTAAAGCTAGATTTTCTTCATCATTTTGTTTTGATGAAGATCCATCCCTGGTGCTCTACCTTATCTCCTCCTGCATTAGGTTCGACGAAAGTTGTTCCCAATCTGGTAGTTTCTCTCTTCCATTAACTGAGTCTTGGTAGCTATACAAGCTCTTTGGAAGACCTAGGAGTGATAGACTCACCATGTCATAATCAGTGGTCACGACCCCTACATTTGCAAGCTTATCCCTGTAGGTGGTGAGCTTGTTCAGGAATGTAGAGATTGTGTCATCCTTTTCTCATTTGATCTTGTGAAGTTTGTCCTTCAGTGCCAGCTTCCTCTAATCATTGCTATTCTGATAAATATCTTTCAATGTTTTCCACATCGAAAATGGAGTCTCCTTCCCATGGAGGCTTGAAACAATGTGATCTCAAACTCCCTCCAGGAGAATTCTCCTTGCTCTAGCCACACACTTTTTCCATTCTACCAGTTGAGTAGCATCGGTTGGCTTCTGGACTTCTTAATCAATGAAGTCCTTGAGACTATTATCTTCCAATACTGCTTCCATGCAATCCTTCCAGGCTATATAATTCGAACTGCCATCAAGGGCATATTCGAGTCTTAAGCCACTAAACTCCATCGGTGAAATAGATGTGATAAGAACTCAATTCAATATTCAGAAACCAAACTTGATACTTCTCTTGCTTGTATACTATTCTGACTTGATCACCTTTTCTCTGATACCATGCATAATTTTCACTTGTAGATCAACCTGATATATGCAATGTCCTAAAGCATAATACTTTATCTACAGCTACCATAAACTTTGCGAAAACTTAAATAGATATGAGCATCATCAAGCATGAACATATATAACTGAGAATGAGAAGTAATCATTCATAATAAAGAAGATATATCATTGGTGAAAGCACCAACCTAAAACCCCAACTCTGTATTATCATACAAGTGGAAATCTTGTTCAAGTTACAAAAAGAATTAGCTCTCAAGCTATCCTGATCTCTCTACACTTAAAGAATACAACTCACAGACTCAATAGACATAGAATATATCTTCCTCAAGCCCTCCAAGCCTCCTATTTCCTTGTGTAGTATTGATTGGGGTCTAATGATATCACATGTGTGAATTGGTCTCATCACACTCACTGTAACTTCAGGTCCAACTGTGCAATCCATGAGGAATAATATTCCTTCTATATCAAGGAATATTCACCAAGGAATATCCTATCAACTAATAGTACAATGTCCCTCCATCTGATCTCAACCAAGTCTATGACTGAACTAACATCTATGAGTTATCCATGAGTGAATACTCAGTTATCTGAATTACAGTAGCTACATGCTTGCAAGCATTAACTAGCTGAAGTCTCATTAATTTAAGAAACTCTTAAATTAATCTAACTGGACTTGACTAAGTTAAACAAAGTCAACTGATTACAACTCAATATTACAACTCATCCTTATCTCTTTAACTGAAGGTTAAATTCCTCAATTAATGGAGAAACTATTGCATGTACCCACATAGACTTCATGTTTGGTTTTCCTTAACTAATTAACTCAAGATGAATTAATTAATTAATTTACAAACTACTATTGATATCAAATTCGAATTTTACTTCCTATGTTTAGTCCAGGGACTGACTAAAATAAAAAGGGATCCTCCAATGCTATTTTTAGAAAAGCTATTTTTAGCACTTTCACTTTT
>APFE030382937.1:34743-71984 GCA_000404065.3 Pinus taeda | reverse complement strand
GCGCATTCACAATTCACCTCTGCCATCAATCTCAATATTAGTGGTATGGGAATTAAAATTCATTATGGACCCCCCCTTTCTCCTAATGGTCAAGACAACATGGGCCTATGAAATAGTGATGATGTGGTAGTGGGGGCGCATAGTGAGAGATCCACCCATTTACATGCTCGACAGTTAACTCTGGCCACCCATGAGTTCTTCTGCCAAGTTTGTCCGAATTCCAAACTAAGCTGCTCCAAATACCTTCACAAAATTTAACTTTACAACTTAACTTTTAGGATTACACCTTTGACTGGCCATATCTTTTGTTCCTAGAGTCTATTTTTTGACTTCCACATGGCATTAGAAATATATTTCTTATATATTTCCATCTAAGTTGGTTCCACTTGACATTGAGGTGTTCTTATATACTGGAAATGTTGTCAAAGTCACTGCACATTCTCCATCCATGCTTTGCTCATATTTTAATCATCTAGTCTTTTTCCATCATTTACCAACACCTTTTCCATCCTTTGCCATCAAGTAAAACATATTTCTCACATTCTCCCCCTTTGGCATTGATGACAACGATGTGATTAAAAAAGGCATCATCATGATGACAAAGTTAGCTATAAACAAAATGTGTTTGTGATTTTGTTAATTTCTTCTCCTTTGGATGTTTCTCCCCCAGTGATGCACTTCTCTTCTACTATTCTATTACCTTCAAGCATGTTCACTCATCACTAATGCTACTCCTTTTGATTGTTGTGGTTCACAATTATTCTATCTTTTGTTTGATCACCATACTCCCCCTTTTAAATCAATGGAAAATACACTAAGGGACTCCCCCTATACAGTTTCTTCCTCCTGTCACCAACCTTCCCTCTCATATGGAGCTTGCAGACCTGGCAACTTAATTTTGTTATGCAGAAGGTATACCAACTACCTTTATTCCTCTTAAAGGAAGATCTAGTGGAGGGAGGAAAGAGTTACTACTCCTAATCTCTTCCTTAAATACTCAAACTGATCTATTAGGAGTGGTTTGCTGAAAATGTGATAAACCTGCTCTTTTGTAGGAACATGCTCTATTTTCACAATTTGATTTGCAACTTTCTCTCTCAAGAAATGGTACTTGGTTGAAATATGTTTTTTTCTCTAAGTGAAAAGCTATATTTTTTGACACTACCACACTTATGTTATCACAAATAAAAGGAATAGGCTCATCACAAAACACTTGTACATATTGCAGAGTCTTATTCATCGACAATAGTTGAGTGCAATAAGAAGTTGCTGCAATATATTCTACTATAGTTGTAGTAGTGAGATTGAAGCTTGCTTCTTTCTCAACCATGAGAAATGAAATTCTCCAAGAAGGAAAGCACCACCACCAGTGCTCCTTCGATCATTTACATCACCTTCCTCATCAACATAAATATAAATAGTTAGTGAAAACTATTTACCTCTTCGATACCACAATCCATAATCCATTGTGGCTCTATGATATTTGATATCCTTTTGGTTGCTATAAGATATATCTATCTAGGGGTTTATTGAACATGTATGGTCTTGAAACTGTCAAATATAATAGCTCCTAATGATAGATATGTATAAATTCCAGTCCACTTCGACTGATTAATCAGCCTTGCAAAGGTCTCCAAGCATATACATCTCAAACTAAGCCTTCATATCAATTGCAAATTGGCATGTTAATGAACCTAAATCACTGGAAAAAATAATATCATCAACATAAGAACCACCACTATTAGTTTTCCATCATTATATTTAACATATAAATTTCTATTAGTTTCTCCTCTTTTGAAACCACACTAAAGAAAGTCACTATCTAACTCAGAATACCAAACCTGTGGGGCTTTATTGAGATCATATAATGCCTTCTTCAACTTGCAGACATAATCATGCTAAATTTTCAACTAAAAACCATATGGATGATCTATGTAAACTTCTTCTTGTAGTTATCCATTTAGAAATTGTTGATGGTGCTGGACCCACCAACATTCAGGGGATCTCCCCAGTATGAAGTCCCAACTTGACCTCACACTGTTTGGTGTAGGAGTCCATCCTATACGTTGCCCTAGTTTCCATTATCTTATAGGTTTTCCTTAGCTAGTTTTGTTCAGCACACGAGAGTGTTATGCTTGTAACTTCGAGAAAGCCAGGTGAGTATGCTTGGTGAGTGCATAATGTAAATTTGTGTCTGAGTTCTCTTACTATAAAGGAGAGGGTAAAAATGAGCCACTAGATGAGAGGTAGTAGTACCACCTAGGGAAAGACACATGTGAAAACAACAAGGGTCTATCTAGTATCCAACGGAATATTCCACAAAATATGCAGAAGTCGTTAAAACCAAAGTAGAAGGGAAAACACATACACCATCCAGTAGAATAGTCCACATGGGGGTGATGGTCATTATAACCAAGAAAATACAAGGATGGCTTGTTTAATTTCTGACAAAGTAGTCCTCACAGACAAGACAAAAGTGATAAAAAATACAACACATCTTCAACAATGTAAGTACTAAAATAATTGAAGTAGTTCAACTATCTTAGTACAGGTTAAGAAAAAATGCATTACAAATGTTTAAAGAATAGTGTTACAAATGGATACAAAACATATGTGAAAAGTGTTGGCTTGAGACACGCTTCTGCATTAAGAAAAAATTCCAAGGCACATCTCTACACGATACATCACTAGCCCCAGTAGTGGGACATTGGAGCCACTCCCCGCTCCTCAAAGAACAGGCTACAAACTCTCAAGGTTATGTGGGAGGAGCCAAGGTGGAAAGTCCTTTGCTCATACAAAGAGGGGATATACATAGCATAGGTGAATAACTGACCCTTGTGACTCTTCAACTTCCCTCATGACTATTTGACCTCTGATGACTTTCCAATTGATGTGACCCTTCAACTTCATATGTGTGTTTCTTGGGCTTTCACATTACATTACATTTGATTACAATGAGTATGCCCCATAGTAGTGATGTGGCCAACACAACTCATGACACAACTCGACATGACACTGTTGACATGTACTAGCTGACTGTGGTGTCCATGTTGAGCTACTATGCTGCTAAGTGATGGATATGCTCTAAGTGTATCATGTCTTGATTTTTGCCTGATGGCACATGTGTATGAGTCCCTTTCACTAACTACTTTTTGTGCTTCGTATGTTCGTTCAATTATGAGCAAGTTTTCTAGCATGTGCTCCTTCTTCATCTCATTCATCTTCACACAATGTTTCATCAATATACATGTTCTTGCAATCACCCATGATGAGATGACATCAAATCTAGAAATCTCATAGTCTAGCATGATGCATTATTTTTTGTTTTCGGTGCAAGTGACGAGGAGAGAAGACAAGGAACTGAAAGTGAAAAAAGCAAAGCTAAGGCCAGGACGTAAGGCTCTGGAGCACTCTCGAGAAAAACTACACAGATGTCACTGGGAGGCAGATTTTCATAATTCAAAACAACAACGACCACTGTGAGGTAAAACCCAGCTGAGGTGCAAAATTGTGTAGTTCTTAGGAGGAACACTAGGTAGGATGTCGGGAGGAACTGCTAGGAAATTTTGCACAGTTTTCAAGATGAGGATTGGCGAAGTCATCCAGGATTCAGCTGGGAATCTATGTACTTTCTCTGAGGAAGACAGAGTAGGAAACATGAGGCACTAACAAAAATTTCTGCGTATTTTCTTAGAGCAAGACTAGATCCGACCGTGGGGAGTTGCTGGTCATAACTACTCATTTCTAAGAGACAGTGTTGGATATGCATTTACTATGTAGTTTCCAAGATGAGTGCAGAGTAGGGAAACAAGAAGATTTCCAGTCAAAACTATGCAATTTTCATAGGGAGATCATGACAAGCCAATGGGGGGCTTGCCAGCTAAATTTGTACAATTTTCAGAGCGAGAGTAGGGCAAGACAACAAGGGTCCTGCTAGTAAAATTATGCAATTCTTTGGAACAGTGAAGTGACCGACAAGACAGGCCCGACTCACATGATTACGTAGTCTCTGCAAATAGTGTAGGGTAGGAAATTGGGAAACTTTTGCATAGTTTTTGGGAGTAGTGCATCCTGGGGTCATAGTGCAGTTTAGGTTTTCTAGTAGACCAGAGGGAGAATTGATGAGTGATGTTGTGGGAAGTGCAGATTAGGTTGGACTTGGGGACAACTTCTGTGCAATCCTACGAAACATTTGGTTTGCTCACTTCTAGGATTTCGTAGTACAGGATGTTGTGGAGGATAAGCTCAAGCTCTTAAGAGTTATGGGGAATAGAAGGGTCATTGAGAGCTGAGACTACTTGATGCAGCTCATTTGGGGTTCGTTTGGATGGTTTTCCAATCGACAGATTTTTAGGAAAAATGGGTAAATGTGAGAACAGGTGAACCTGTGCATAGATGACATTGTGATCACACACTTAGCATGATTCGATGACAAGACACCTCAAATCAACAAGACATACATGTGCTCAAGGAGACTGTCTTAAAGGTTCAGAGTGACAACTGCAACACTTGAGATGGATCTTCGAGCGACTGTGATGACACTTGCGTGATAGTATGTGAAACTTTCTGTGCGAGTATGAATGATGTTCACAGAGTGAAAAAAACTCATGCACACAAAGATAAACCTTCAAAATGGCTAGAACAAACTCCCAAGAATGACATAACAATCAACATGCCAAAAGATGACTGCTAGTTGATCAAGAAAAACAGTGTAAAGACTCGATAAGAGCTCATGGGCTAAGCCTCAGTGTTTGAAACTAGTAGGGGAAAACCAAGGAAGTCTCCAAAATTTGGATGCGGGCCAAAATTTTGGAAGGTGCTACAGCTGCTACAACACTTTGCAACACATTGATTGAATACTGAATTGTTTGTTTCGATTCATTTTGAGTACCAGGCATTGGCCTTTCAAGGAGTATTGATTCATTTTTCAATTTGGGTTGGCTTCCCCACTTAACCCATGGAGAAACATGGTTCACCTTGTACCAACTTAGTCAAACAAAATAAATTTTTTAGCTAGATCATAGTGTTTCAAAATCGGGAAGTGTAGTTTGGCTCATGAGCTTAATATTTTCAAAATACAAGTTTTCATCTATGGTGTTTCTCCACTACCAGCAGGCATAGATAGTACCCTGATAGAGTCACGTAGGAACACAAGCATTTCTCCACTTCCAATGGGCCTGGTTAGTACATCGGTGGAGTTGTATGCTTCACCTCTTTGAGAAAGAATACATTCTCTTATTTCACCTTCGTATTTTTTTGAAAGAGAACTGTGCATAGGAACTTATTTATTTTTGAGCGGAAGAGGGATCCCAAATTATTGAGAGTAGAAGAGATTTTTCCTTTAGAGAAGCATGTAAGACCTTTGATTTAGGTTTCCTACTTAGAATTTCCCCTTCTCCATTTCTACTAGTTGGGTAAGCTTGAACAGATAGAGAAGAAGACTGACTACAGGCACAGGGTTTCCCAGTTTGGACACAAGTTCATGGTTTGACCATAGCTTCCCTTACAGATGGATCATATTTTTCATCCAGGCTTCATTGGCAAAAAGTTGCAACCAAGCAAAAAGAAGATGGACACAGGACTAGCCAAGGGCTACAGTGTCACAAGACTCTTCAACTTCAACCACACACTTATTTAAAATCCATAACATAGTATAGGACAACACTTATTTACAAAATGGAAATGACAAGACATAATTTAAATAAAAGCAAAGCGAAACAAAGAAAAAAAAACAAAGCAAAGCAACAAAACAACAATAACCATGCTATGTACATAAAGCAGGGTGCCACACTAGATCATTGAAAATACCATTTTAAATCTTGGCCATTGACAAGAAGGTTGTAAATCCTCACGTCAAGTGATTGTAGATGATACATGTGTTGGTAAAGTTTTCCATGAACTATGAAAGGGCCAATCAACAAGGACTGGAACTTTGTGTGTTTGTCTTTGTCTTCGTGGGGTTTATCCCACTTCAAGACTAAGTCACCCACAGTGAATCTGATGTTCCTTGTAGAATTTAAATTGAACCATCTCCTGATACGTTTATGGTGGAGTGAAAAATTTTCTTTTTCTTTCATCTACTCTTCCTGTAACTTGTGTAATGTTTCCATCCTACGTTGAACCAATAGACAAGGCTTGCCTTCAAATTCTTAGGATAGATGGAGAGTAGGCAAGTAGATATTTGGTGCAAGGATAGCTTATTTTCCGTATACAAGGAAGTATGTATATGTGTCTAAAGAGGGATTAAGTGTAACTCGGTCAACCCAAAGTGCATTTACCAGAGTGGAATTATAGTTTTGCTGCTCAGAGTAAATGGTCTTGTTTATGATGTGAATGAGATTCTTGTTCGTAGATTTAGCAACACCATTTCCATGCAGGTAGTAGCTAGCTGAATGTTAAGCACAATACCTTATTGCAATGCAAAATCATAAATTTTTAATGAAGATAAGTAAGTTTCATTGTCATAAACAAGTGATACAGGAATGCCAAACCTCAAAATGTTGTTTTGTTGAAGGAAGTTGATGACTTCCTGGTTAGTCAGTTGCTTGAGCGAAACTTCTTCTATCCACATCATGAAGTAATCCATAGCAGTCACGATGTAGTGGTGATGCTTTCATGAATGCAGTAAGATTTCCCCAATAATGTATAAGTCCCACTATTGGAATTGTTTGTCCACTACAATAGGATACAGTGGGGCTGCCAACCTTCTAGTTATGTCGGCGCATCCCTGACAGATCAGGCACTTCCAAGCATAAGCGTGTGCATCTTTAAACAATGTGGCCTTGTAGAAAGTAGCTCTCATGAATTTATGCCCAATTGTGCTACGCGTGAAGTGACCTCTGGCTGGTCTGTCATGTAGATCACGTAACACTCTCTCTTAATCTTGTGCATCTAGGCACCTAAGAAAAACTCCATTATTGTGCTTTCTGTAAAGCACTCCATGCATCAAGTCGTAAGATTTGAGTCGGAGTGCCCTCTTCTATCGTGTGGAAAAGTGAGAGCGCATGGTGTCGTGCTCAAGGTACTAATGTACTTCTTTGTACCAAGAGTTGTCATGTGAAGTGGTTGGTGCTCACTCTACATTGTACATGTCAATTTCTTGCTCCCAACTGGTGAGTTCTTCTTCTTCCTCTTGCACGTGTACCGTTTCTACTGCCAGTCTGTAGAGATGTGACCCTTGACAATGTTAATTGGCTTGATGTTAAGATCATACGCTTGTATTCTTGTCATAGTTTTTGCATGTTTCACCCAGCTTCTGTTGAACAAGAAGCGATTTGACTACTAGGTGTGGTACACAGACTATCCAATGATTTTTCAGCAGGTAGGGTCTTGTTTATCCATAGTGGGATACTCGAGATCGGGTCCCTTCATGCTCGAACTCACGAAGAATATGGGACATTTTTTGTTCATCTCATCATTCTGAGTGAGCACTGCAACACGTAAGAACTCTTTGTTTAAATATGGGTTGTATAGCATAGACGCATCTATTGTTTCCTACATGATATGAGAAAATGTGTCCTTTTCCTTTTGTCCCCAGCTATAAAATGTACCCTTATTGATCATGTCTTGGATAGGTTTGGCAATTTGCACATAATTTGAGATGAAATTTTAGAGGAAGTCGATCTTGCCCAGGAAGGACTGCATAGATTTCTTGTTCCCTAGGTATGGAATCTACGTGATAGCTCGAACTCAGTCTGAATCAATCTTGATCCCACTCTTGGCAATGATATGCCCAAGGAGGTTCCCCTCGAACACTACAATTATGCTATGCTTGGGATTCAAGGATATCTCGTACTTTCAACATCGCTCGAAGATATTCTTAAGATGGCACAAGTGGTCTGACTATTTTTTGGAAAAGACTGTGACATATTCAAGGTAAACCACCACACTCTATCAGATGAGCCCATGAAAGGCGATGTCCATAGCGCACTGAAAAGTAGCGCCTATGTTTACCAGCATAAATGGTATTCTTTGATAAGCGAATATACCCTACTTGATACAAAATGTGGTTTTAAGTCTGTCATGTTCTGCTACCAGAAACTAGTTATATCTAGAAAAACCATCAAGCAGAGAAATTTTTTTCGCTTTTATTCCCTCTACAAGATGTGCTCCATAGATGAAACATGGTAATTGACTTTATCCGAGGCCTGATTCAGATTTTCGAAAATATACGCACAGACGGATCTCGCCAGAATTCTTCCTAACATGAACTAAGTTTAAAACCCAAGTAGAATGACGGACCTTGTAAATGATCTGAGCATCCAAGAACTCAGTCAATTATTTCTGTATGAGGGGTTCAAGTGAAAGATGGAATTTTCTAAGCTTCTACTGAAATGGCTTGACCTCTTCTTTGATTAGAATGATTTGTTGGATTATTAGTGTGTCATATGTTTTCAAGTCATGATATTTCCATGTGAATACATCACTTACTAGTCTGAATAGGTGAATAAAGGCTTGCCACTCTTCCAGTGTGCAACATGTAGTGATTTTTACTAACTTTAGATATCTTTCTATCCCTAGGTTAATATGTTCGTCCATTAGTGTGGAACTATGGGTTTTGGTGTTCATGGGTCCCTTGAAGCAGTTCTGCAAGTCATATAGCTTCTCGAGTGAAACCACACCCTTGGGGATGAGGTTTCTTTTACTGTCATCAATTGTGCCTTAGAGAGATTGCTCGTGCATGTCTTCGTCTATCGCCGCATCTTTGAAGTCGTCAACGTTGGCCATGAAATGCAGTATATGTTCATCATCATCAAAAACACACAAATTAGTTATGTTTTTAGGGATAAAGGGCCTATAAAAAAATTCAAAAGTAAATCTATCCCTATGCAGTGTCATCCTAGCAACTGCATTTGCTAGAGAATCTATAGCTGCATTCTACATTCTTGGTACATAGATGATATTATAAGCTTGGAAATCAGAGATAAGCCACCATACCTCTTGTTGGTAACTCTTAAGATGAGGTGAGACATAGCGAATGGTGTGATATACTTGTCATACTGTAATCTTTGAATCACCTACCACTTTCAGCATAGAAACATTGAGGCTAAGGAATTTTTGTAAACCCAAAAAGAGTGCTTTATTTTTGGTAGTATTGTTTGTGCACTCTAAATCCAAGTGGCTTGAGATTAAGTGTTTCCCTTTCCTTGGGCCTATCCGAACACACCTGGCTCCAGAACTATCCTATATTTTGGATTCATTGAAATACAGTGTCCATAAGCATCTATATAAGGACTTCTTTCCACGCTAGTACTGTAAACACTACTTCTACTACTTTTATAATGTAGTGTACAAGTTTCATTTCCACTAGTTAGGAAAGGAAGGTGACCCAACTGTGTAATGGTGGGGTGGGGCTCATTTGTGCAAGATAACACCCTAGCTATGTTTCTAGAAAGGAATTGCCAACAATTCATTTTGACCATTCAAGGGAGTAACATTGTGTTTCATATATCCCTTCGAGAACACCTGGATCCAGTTGTTTCTACCTAGACATGGAAGCCACAAGTGTGGCTAGTCTATATAAAATTATTCTTGCAACTTACTGAACTAGTATCTACCGAGAAATAAACCATATGCTTCTGATATGTCCATGATCAAAATGTTGATGTCCTAATCAACTCGTCTATCACACAATAACCAGATGATCACATCTAGGAGTTCGCTAGTGGTTGGTACACATGTTCAATCAAGTTCGATGATCTACATAGTTTTACTGATCCATTACACATTGATGTATTTAGCAATGGAGAGTTGCATGACATTGATTAATGGACCAGAGTAAACCAAACAGTTCTGGACATTGAAGTTGAATATTTCGAATGATAACAAAAATAATGGGCAGAGCAAGTTCAATTCTTCTATGCAAAACACATTGAGTACATATGCGAGTGATCCAAGAGAGTTTCTTGGTCCCTTGATGGAAGAGGAAACATGGTCTGTGGAGTTTTTCCCCAGTGTGTGCAAAAGAATATCCTACTAACCTGTGAATTTGCTAAGCTCATAAATGGAAATGTTTGCACGGTTCTTCTTCATATCATGAACAATATTAAAATTCAAAGCGGGAAGACTCAACAAGTTGTCTGGGGGAAAACTTGTGTTTTTACTATCTCGTGGAGTGTTTTGGATTTTTTTTGTCATGGACGCATCTTTTAGTGTAGCTGTCTTCCCGGAATTTCTTTATGTTTTCTGTGTTGAGGATGTCCATGGATCAACTATTCAGAGTAGTTTTCTAAATTTTTCTTTGGGTATGTCAATCACAGTGGGAGCCCTTTGACTTCTCAATTTTTATTGATTGTTTTTCTTTGGGGGCTCCTTCTTAGTGGTTGTTTTCTTTTGGGTAACATTGGGACACTTATACATGTTAACTACATGCCCAGAACTCGGAGCATCATCAGATGCAACATTCTCTTCATCATCTTCATCCTCGAATTAAACCTTCCTACTGGATTTAAAATTATCATTCAACCTTGAAGCCATAATTCCCATAACTCGATTCCATTCTGGATAGGAATTCTCTAAATGTCCTTCTTCATGGATCCCAGAGAATTTATCCTTCACAAACTAGTCCAATTCGAACACAACATTAGAGCTCTGCGTAGATTTAGCCAGGTGACCACTACTGCTACCTGATGTCACATTCTTGTTCTATGCTAATCTAGGAGGTTTGTTACTCACTAATGTCTCAGTTGTCCATTGCTTGAGTTCTCCTACTTCAGTTGTCAAGGACTTGAGAGATGAGTAAGAGTCTTAATTTCACTTGTTTCTTTTCCTTTTAGCTTACTTGTAGTAGTATGAGACCTCCTACCCATGTATTTGGAGTCTTAATCTAATTCATCATCTACAATGACTCCAATCCTACACAGGTCTTTGAACACATCAATTGCTTCTTGGAAATTTTCTAAAAGTGTTGGTTTCACAGCTTGACAAACTATGCAATGCTTGTCGACAGTGTAGACGTGTAGTAGTCGACTGTGATGGAGTCATGAGGTTAAGTGTCTATAATGAACTTGTTTAGGATAAAGTTAAACATTTAGTTCAAATATTTCACTTTTTCTTTCCTCTCCATCTTGAGACTACCCAACTCTTTTAACAACATAGTGAGGGTTTTTTCCTCAACAAATTTCTCAAGGAATATTCTCTTGAACATCCCCTTGTTTTGAATGGAATTGGCAGGATGGCTATGGTACCATATAGTTTCTCTTCCATCAAAGGTACAATGAAACAATCTACATGCAAAATCATCATAACGTACCTCGAGTGTATGCAAATGTTGGTAGAAGGTGTCCAGATGGTCTTCTGTCTTCCCTACTCTGTCAGGGTCAGACTTTGTTAACAACTTCTCCTCGTGTCTTGGCATATTGTGTAAGGCACTCTTGAGTGCCAGTGGTCCCTATGTCATCCATTCTAGAATTTTAACAGCCATATCGTCTTCTTCTTTGTCCTCCTCATCTTCTTCTGAATCAGATGGTTCAACCTCCAAATCTGTTTGTTCGTCTCTACCTCCACCTCCTCTGCTTTCTTCCCCTCCGCTTCCTTTGCTGGTACCTAAGCCATAAAGTATGTTGTTAACTTATTCTTTTTCTAGGAAGATAGGAGGTTACTCTTCATTCTCAACAACTTCTGCTAGCTCTCCAAGAGTGGTGAAGATTACTTCTTCGTCAAATGAGACTACCACTCCTATGGGTGTAGTCTTTTGCTTCCTTAATGAAGAGGGTAGAATGTGTACTCCTTGAATGAGTCCAATAACTTTAGAAAACTGATGGGTGATGGGACAAATAGCGCAAATGTTGGGATATGAAATTTCTTGTTCGTGTTTGGTAGGTGAAGAGTAACCAACTCCAGAGTTGTGCGTGGGAGAGAGAGATTTCGTGTTACTACCATGACCAAATTATGGATATGTGGGATTGAGAGGGAATTCATCCAGAAACTATTAGTGGCCTTCCTTCTAGCACCAAAAATTTTGATGGTGCTGAACCCACCAACATTTAGGGGATCTCCCCCATATCAAATCCCAACTAGACCTTACACCATTTGGTGGAGGAGTCCCATCTAGTATGATGGCCCAGTTTCCATTATCTTAGAGATTTTCCTTAGCTCTCATTGTTCAACACATGAGAATGTTATGATTGTAACTTCAAGAAAGCAAGGTGAGTATTCCTATGCTTAGTGAGTGCGTAATGTAATTTTGTGTCTGAGTTCTCTTACTATAAGGGAAAGGGTAAAAGTGAGCCCCTAGATGAGAGGTAGTAGTACTGCCCAAGGAGAGACACATGGGAAAACAATAAGGGTTTGTCCACATCCGGCAGAATAGTCCAAAGCGGATACGATAGTCATTAAAAACAAAATAAAAGGGAAAACACGTAAATCGTCCAATGAAATATTCCACATAGGGGTGACAATTGTTATAACCCAGAAAACACAAGGATGGTATGTCTAATGTCTGACAGAGTAGTCCACACAGACAAGACAATAGTGATAAATGATATCACACATTTTGAACAATGTAAGTACTAAAATAACCAAAGTAGTTCAATTGTCTTAGTACATGTTAAGAAAACATGCATTAGACACGTTTAAAGAATAACTTTACAAATGGATACAAAACATGTGTTTAAACGTGCTCACCTTAGAGAAGCTTATGAATTAAGAAAACGTTCCAAGGCACATCTGTACACCATATATCATTAGCCCTAGTAGTGGGTGTTGTCACAAAATTTGATCATCTAGCCTTAATTTACTAGATGGATCGAAGTAGACCATGTAGGGCCAAGTTTACAATAGTAAAACTACTTTTGCTATAAGAAATTACTTAATAACCCACATTTGTGAAGTCATTTATAATTAAACCCATGAATAATAATTAAATAAATCACTATTTGTTTAATTATTTTATAGGAATAGTTAATTAAACCATTTTTCAATTAATATTCGTTGTCACATTTGACCTAGTTATGAGAAATAAATAGATAAATCGTTAATTATCTTATTTTTCTCCGGGAATAATTAATTAATCACTAATTAGTTACTAGTCCTTGCCAAGTTTGAAAAAATCCCTTAGGAACAATTAAATAAACCATTATTTGCTTATTATTCCTTAACCATATTTCTTGATATGATAAACAAATCATTTATGTATTTATTATTTCTAAATAAAAGTTTAAATACTTTTTCCCTCCAAACCAAATATAATAAAATATTCCAAATGGTTAATTCTATAATGGGGTTAATAATATTTTATTATTGCTCATTAACCAAGTATACCCTAATATTTTGTTATAAATACAAGGGTTTTCCATGCATTCTTCACTTTTGATTATTTTCATTGTTGCACTCAATGTTGCAACTTTGATTATTATCATTGTTGCACACCATCTTCTTTTTTATTTGAGTTCTCATTGAGCTCAAACATTTTGTTTGATCGATTTTACACATTATAGAGGAGAGAGACTCTACAAAAGATGAATAAATTTGAGGATAGCCAAGACCCCTCCCATAGATGGTGACTGGTAACATTATTTGTTCCCTCGACAGGTGTTATTTAATAAAATATATTCTTCATATATTTTTCTTCCATTGGAATATTGGAGTTATGTGTGCTTACTTACTATTCCATTTTGTTGTTTAACTATGATTGTGGCATAGATTAGGGATTTGGTAGGTTTTGTTTCTATCATTTGTTGCAGATCTACAATGCTTAGTAGTGATTTTTATTGTTAGGGTTATTTGTCATCCATAGCCTCAAGTAGCTTCTTTTCGCACACATTCAAGAATAATTGTATACAACAGTGGGAAATTGGAGCCACTCCCCATTCCTCAAATACCATACTATAGACTCTCAAGGCTATGTGGGAGGAACCAAGGTGAAAATTCCTTTATTCATATAATGAGGGGGTATATATAGACAAGGGGAATAACTGGCCCTTGTGACTCTTCGACTTCCCTCATAACTGTTTTACTTTCTATGAATTTTCAACTGACATGGCTTTTCAACTTCATATGTGTGTCTCTTATACTTTCACATTACATTACATTTGATTACAACAAGCATGGCCCATAGTAGTGATGTGGCTGAGAGAAGTCATGACACAAATCGACATGACACTGTTGACATGTCCTGGCTAACTGTGGTGCCTGCGTTGAGTTGCTATGCTGTTGAGTGATGGATGTGCTCTCGGTGTATCATGTCTTCACCTCTATGTGGAAAGGTGCATAGGGTCTTCAATGCTCTTGGCATTTTCTTGATGGTGCACATGTGTGTATCCCATTTCCTTGCTTCTTGATGTGCTTCATCCATTCATTCAATTGCAAGCAATCATTCTAGAATGTGCTCCTTCTTCATCCCATTCGTCATCGCACCATGTTTCATCAATGTACCTGTTTCTACAATCACTCATTATGATACGACATCAAATATAGAAATCTATTAGTTTAGCATGATGCATTGTTTTCCATTTTAGGTGTAGGTGATCAGGAGAGAGGAAAAGGCACTGAAACTGTGTAGAACATAGCTTAGGCCAAGATGTGAGGCTCTAGAGAACTATTAGGAAACATTATACATATGTTAGTTGGAGGTTGATTTACACAGTCCCAGACAACAATCATAGTTGCAAGGTAAAACCCAACAGGGAGACAAAATTGTGCAGGTTTGGGAGGAAGACTAGGAAGGGTGTCAAGAGGAACTACTGTGCAATTCTATGTAGTTTTCAAGATGAGTATTGGGTAATTCATTTCGGGTTCAGCTGAGAATCTATGTAGTTTCTCCAAGTAAGACAGAGCGGGCAACAAGAGGAATTGGCAAACATTTCTACACAGTTGCTTAGAGCAAAGCTAGATTGGGTTTTAGGGAGCTACTGGCCATAGCTACACATTTATGAGAGGCAATGTAAGACGCACAATTTCTGCACAGTTTCCGGGATGAGTAGAGATTTGAGCAATAGGGAGATTTCCTATCAAAACTACGCAATTTTTAGAGGGAGAGGAAGACAAGCTAGCGGGGGGTCTACCACCCAAATTTGTGCAATTCTTAGAGGGAGAGTAGGGCAAGCTGGCAAGGATCCTGATAGTCAAATCTACACAATTCCTTGGAACAGTGCAGTGACAGGCAGTAGAGGCCTGACTCACATGACTATGTAGTTTCTGTAGGCAGTGCAGGGTAGGCAGCTCGACAACTTCTGTGCAGTTTTGGGGAGTAGTGCAGCCCCAGGTCACAATGCAGTTCAGGTTTTCAGGTAGGCTAGAGGGAGGCTTGATGAGTGATATTGCAGGAAGCACAGATTAGATCATACTTGGGGACAATTTCTGCCCAGTTCTAGGAGAGAGTAGGTTTCCTCAATTCCAAGATTGTGTAGTGCAAGATTCCTCGGAGGACAACCTCAAGCTTTACGCAATTCTCGGCAATAGAGTAGGGTCGCCGAGAGTTGAGACTACATAGTGCAACTCAGTCGGGGTCCGTTTGAAGGAGGCTTTTCTTTTCGACATATTTTCAAGAAAAATGGCTGTGTGAGAGAAAGTGAACATTTTCATACATGAAATTATAATCACACACTTAGCATGACTCGACGACAAGACACCTCAAACCAATAAGACAAACATGTGTTTAGTGAGTCTGTCTTAAATGTTAAGAGCAACAAGTGCGACACCTGAGATAGATCTCTGAATGACCATGACGGCACTTTCGTGATAGTTTTTACAACTTTGTGTGTGAGTAAGACCAATGTTCACGTAGTGAAAACAACTCATGCACACAAAGACAAACCTTCAAGATCGCTAAAACAAAATCACAAGCATGGCATAGCAATCAACATGCCAAAAGACGATCGATGGTCGATCAAGTAAAAGAGGTGTAAAGACTCGACAAGATCTCATGGATTGAGCCCAAGTGTTTGCAACCATCAGGGTAAAAGCCAAGGAAGGCTCTAAAATTTGGACGCAAGCCAAATTTTTGGAGGGTGTTGTAGCTGCTACAATAGAAAGTAAAATTTGACATCCATTTGATAAATCCTAAATTTCTAAAAATAATAAAATTCCAGAAACATTCTAATTTCCTCTAATATATAAACACAAGCACAAGTTTCATCAAAATCCAAATCTTCAATTTGAGTATAACCTTTTCATACCAATCTTGCATTATTTCTAATAACTACACCACAATCATTCAACTTATTCCTGAAGACCCACTTAGTGCTAGTGACATTATTGTTTAATGTTCTAGGAACAAGTTCCCATGTCTAAGTTTTCTCAGTCTGGTCCATCTCTTCATCTATAGTTTTTAACCAATTTTCATCTTAGCTAGCTTCTGCAACATACTTGGGTTCCTCCATGGACAACATAGCTACATGTGTAAGGGGATTAAGCAACTTTCTTCTTGCCTGCACACTTATATTTAAATCACCAACAATTTGATAAGTTTGGTGGTATTTTTGTACATTCCTTCAAGGACCTTTGGCTTGAGGACTAGAGGGCTATTCATTGTCTTCGTCTAAGAGTGGTTCTTCAACCTTGTCATCATAATTGATTGGATCAAGCAAGCTTGTGTTTTATAGTTGATTGACTTTAGGTTCAACATATTCATTAACTTTGACATTAGTACTATCAAAAATCTTCTTTGTGTTTTTGTTGTAGAATTTATAGCCCTTACTACTATGATAGCTTCCAACAAAAAATCCTTCATTAAACCTTGCATTGAACTTACCAAGATTCATCATTCCTATTGATGTAACACCTACTACCAATGAATATAAAATACTTGAATGTTGCAAGTCTACCATACCAAAGCTCATAAGGTGTTTTGTCACTGTTTGGTCTCAAATGAGCTTTGTTTAGTATCACCACTATTATGTGAATGGATTAAGACCAAAATATCTGCTTAACCTTCCTTTCATCCATCATAGCTCAAGCTAGCTGATGAACAAATATATTTTATATTTAGGCTACACCATTCTGTTGTGAATGCTCTGCTATTATGAACTGACTCTTTATGCAATCTTGCTTGCAAAAGTCATAAAATTCTCTTGAAGTAAACTCACATCCATTATTACATCTTATGCTCTTGATGTTACAATCAATTTCACTTTCATCCATAGATTTGAAGTTTTTAAACTTCTCAAACAATTATGATTTTCCTCTAAGAAAAGATACCCACATAATCCTACTAAAATCATCAATTATAGGCATGAAATACAATTTACCTCTGGGTGACTATGTTGTTGAAGGTGCAATCAAGTCCACATGTACTAGCTAAAGTGGCTTTGATGACGAGCTCTCGTTAGCCTTAAATTGTACTCAATTTTTATTACCCAATTGAAAAGACTTGAAACCCATATTCTCGGGCTTTGATAGCTTAGGTAAATCCTCAACAACATTCTTCTTGCTCAATTTGACTATATTATCGAAATTTAGATGTGCATGTCTCCTATGCCACAACCAAATTTCATCAATATTTGATAAGAAACACCTCTATGTTTTCTCTTTTAGAATGTAAAAATTAGTATATGTTCACACAACTTCAACCACTGTTTCACTTGTGCTTACATACTTGATTTGACAATTTTTAGCCTCAAAAAGTTTCATCATAGCCTTGATCACACATTTGAAACACACTAAGTAGATTATGCTTCAACTCGTCAACACAAAATGCATTCTTAACTTTTCCTCTACCATTTGATAGACTGACAACTCCTTTGCTAACAATCTTACTAGACACAATGTTACAAAAGGCTACATTGTGCTTTTCAACTAGTTTCCATGTCAAGCACTTTCTTTTGTCTCCTGACATGTTCTTGGAATAAATATCGTCCACATATTAGTGATTACCTTCATTCTTAACATACAAATTAATATCACAATGATATGTGTTCTCCTTTTATTTCCATACCTTGGGATATTGTTTAATTCTCTTAATTACTGGTTCGGGCCTCTTACCTTTAGGTCTGCAATCAAATGCTCTATGCCCAAATTTTTTCCATTTAAAACATTGAATTAGATTGTCGAAAGAAGCAAAAGAATTGTTGTACTTGGATCTTATATTATTCTATCTAATTAATTGATTTTTCTGTTGATTTCTTCTTCTTGCTTTGAGATTCCTATAGGATACATTCACTCTGCAATGTGCTACTTTATGTCCATAATTAGTGTAGGTTAAGTAATAGCCTAGAAATATATCAACATACCTGGAAAATTGTCCTTTAATAATTAGATGGGATGATTTCTATGTATTTTGATTTGTCTTTCCAACATTATTGTTTTCCTGTGCAAAGTTTCTCCCTTTAATTTGTTGTTGCTGATCATTCTGTGAGTGGGTATTGGGTTGCGTGTTGTCTTTATCTTTTTTATGCTATGCAGTCCCTTCTTTTGTTGTAGGTAGAGAATTGATTGACTTTTTACCATTTAATTATGTTGTTGAGCTAGATTCAACCTTAAATACAAGACGAATTCAATCTTTGGAGACTCTCTATGCTTCTAAAAGATCATTTAAATTATTGGTCCCTTTTTTGAACTTCTGATTAAAGCTCAACTTAGTTTTTTTCCCTTTCTAGTTCTTTTCCTAGCAAAACAATTTCAACCTCTAGTCTTTCACAAGCTTGGTTCTTCTCACTCAACTGCTGACTTAATATTCTTGAATCTTCTTACCTTCTTCAATTTGCAGGAGCAATGTTTCAACAACTTCAACCTTTTTCTTAATCAATAACTCCTTATGGGATTTATTTTTCTTTCTTGGCCTTTCAATCTCTTCAAGTCCACTTACCTATTATCCGTTTAGGTCAAGTTAAACCTATTCACCATCTAGATTAATAAATTAAAATTCAATATTGTCTATATCTGTGAGCATGAATTATTTTTTAATTTCGACATCTTTGTCCTCATTTGATTATTGGCTTACTTTACATTAAGAAGAGTTGGCTTCTTGGATATAAATACTTCTCTTCTTAGCCTTTTATCTTTCCTTTTGAATTTGTTTAATTTTTTTCTCTTGGATCATATTCCTTCTTCGTTTAAGGAAACATGGAAGCATAATGAACGACTTTACCACAATTAAAGTACTTAAAGGTTAACTTAGCTTTATACTTTCCTAAACCTATCTTCAGCTTCCTCATAAACTTTGCTTCTTCTTCATATGATTCACAACATGAATCGACATGCTTTTCCTTGGGATTCTATTCTAATTTGAAGGCTAACTCTTTTATTATAAGCTTTCCATTTGAAATTTTCATCTGATAGGCAGTAAGGATGACATGTAATTGATCTAGTGTGAGAGTGTTAAGATTCATCATCTCTTCAATGACTGAAACCTTGGGATTAAATATCTCAAGAAGAGATATCAACACCTTTTGAACTACTACTAGTTCTTATAATTTCTCATCAAGACCTCTTATGGTGTTCACAAATTCATCAACTCTCAAGAATAACTTTGCAATATATCTGTCATCATGCATCTTAAAAGAGTCAAACTACTTCCTAAATCCTTGAATTTTAACTTGTTTTACCTTACTATCACCTTCATAGTATCTACTCATCTTGTCCTATATAAATTTTGAAGATGTGTAGTCCGTTACTTTGAAAAGTTTTGTTTCAGGAAGAATGGAAAGCAAGGCATTTATGGCTTTAGCATTGCATGCAAAATACATATTCTAATCTTTCATAATCATTGTTGGATGCTTTAATATTCCTTTACCACAACATGCCATACATCAACTCCAAGTGATTGAATATAGGTCTTCATTGTTACATTCCAAGCGACATAGTTTGTCCCATTGAACATATGTGACCTATTAGTAAAGCATCCTCCATATTTTTCCATGGGCCTTACTCATTCTTCCAGTTGTTAAACAACTTTGAAGCAATTTGGATCTGACACCAATTGTTAGAAACTAAGACAATACTGATACGGGGTGAATCAGTATTGTAGGAATATTGTACTTTATTTCACTTGTACAAGGATATTAGGACACCATGAAATACTTCGACAATTAATTCATATGAGCATGGCATGAACCAACATCAAGAAAACATATAACACAAAAATATTCTTCAAACTTGTCATTAATTTCTTCACAAGGAGAGCTATGACTTGTTGTTACAAAGTTTTCTAGCTACAACCATCAGGAAGCTACTACTCCCTGATTTATCAGTTCTAATTGAAAGGAGATACAACCCCAAAATATTTACCAACAACTACAGGAAAGAGCTACAACCCCTAAATATTTATATTACTATATGAGCTAAAACCCTTGATCTGCAACCTACAACTTGCTTGACCTTAATGATTCATCTTGCATAAACTTTTCATACTCAAACCATGAAAGCCATTTCCTTGCATAAACAATTAAAACTCTCTTCAAACACTCACCAAAAAATATTCTACAATATATGATTATTAATAAATCCACCACTTACACCAGCAACATCAAACCAATTCAATTCACACGCCCAAAGAATTCCATAAATTCTTTCAATTAATTCTTTTTGATAAAGAATTTGTCCACTAATTTTTGCTCCTTTTCTTTTTAGTTAACTTCACGTCTTCCTTCATGCATGAACTTTAGTTTTGCCTTTTTTTTTGCTTCAACTAACTAATCTGTATGTCATATGTGGGTCTTCAAATACTTCTATGTTGTTTAAACCTCAATATTTGAGTTAAATTGATTAAATTTGTTCAAACAGTCAATTCTGGAGTTTTACTAGAGTTTAACTGAGACTTTCCAATTTTATCTAAATTCCAATTTAGAAAAATCACTAAATATTGCTTTGTAATTTTCCATGCCGCTAAATTTCACCTGAAGCCCTTGGCACTTACACATTGCCCCTTTTTTTCCACAAGACCAAGGATTGTGACTTGGTCCATAATCTTTGAGGGCTTACTCGACTTGTGACTAGTCTTGTTGTTGACATGCTTACATCAATAGTGCCATGTGTCCTTCGAGAAGTGGTCCACATGTCACTCAATAATGGTCCACTTGATCACCTAAAATTTCTAAAAGTTCATGATATGTGTCTATCAATTGGGATGCCACATCAGTGGTGCTAACGTCATACACCATGCAAATTTCCCATGGGTGCATTGGACCCCTTCATCTTCTATTTTCCATGATGCATATCATGACATGTGTCTCTATGCTATCCGCTGGTGGGTGGTGTTATACGTCCACTTGTCTATTTCCAGTGTTGTCCATTTTTGTTGGTGGTTTGCAGACCACCCTTGAGTAGTTAGGTGGTGGTGGACCCCCCCTTTCTCCTAATGGTTGAGTGAGTATTGGCCTAGAAAATACCGACAATGTGTTGGTGGGGAAATGTGGTGGGAGATTTTTGAATTTACATCCTCAAGATTTAACTCCATCCATCCACCAATTCCTCCATGAAGTTTATCGAATTCCAAACTAAACTACTCGAGAGAACTTCACCAAATTCAACTCCACAACTTGAATTTTAGATTACACCTTTGATTGAACATATCATCTGATCTAAGAGGCCATTTGATGTCTCCCACATATCACTGGAAATCTATTTCATAGCTCTTTCCATATACATTGGTTTCAATTGACTTTGAGGTGTTCTTCTATACTAGAAATTACTTCAAAGTCACTACACTTCTCCATCCATGCTCTGGTCATCTTGTAATAATCTAGTCCTTTGTTATCATCTATCAACAAATTTTCTATCCTTTGTAATTAATTAAAACATATTTATAACACCTAATACTAGAGAAATCTTGCCACACATCTTTCACTATTTCCAAAAATTGGGATGTTGGAGGTGAAGTTTCATTTTCCAACAAAACTGAAATTTTCTCTCCTTCACGACGAGATATGGCAGAAGGTTTTTCCACCACTATACTCTTTTCTGCTTACCTCTGTGTATCATTACAACAATATCATAATTAGTTATGCATAACACAATATACATTGCATAAAATTTTAAGTTTTTATTTGACCCTTAGGCCTCAACTTTGAACCTACGACTTTGATACCACATGTAAATTACCTCTTACACACACTATTTTTTTTTTGTTATTTTATTGCTATAATCAACAATTGAGTAATCATTTTTGAATACTACACATCATCACCCAATCCTCAAGGCTAAATTATTACATTGAGTTATAGACATTGTTCTCATTAATTTATATATGGCTACATATCATTGAAATAATTTCCTTATATCTCTATCATCCTATGTTATAATAGGGATATTGTGCTTAGAAATCATCTTGCATTACTTTTAGTACTTCCCTTAAATATGGCATGAGTTAGACATTTTGACACACAGAAGCGCGTAGACACACACACACAAATATATCATCATAATTGTCTTAACCCAAGTCCTTATACATTAACCCATTCAAAATTTATATACATAGTTAATCCAAGAGTGATATAATATATACTCATTCCAAAACTGATATAATATAACTTAGTCAAAGTGATATAAGCTATGAATGAACCATTATGCTTATATACATATTCGTTGGCTCATATACACATACAATGGGGCTATAAACTATGCCCCCCTTCACATATAAGTTTTTTACCATAGCTATCCATAATATATCTCATTATAAGGTTCGAAGGCTTAGGTATGTATGGTTTAATCTCCTTACCATATCAGGTGTGTGAGTTAGAATGCGGGCCATCCATTGCACATGGTGCTACATTTGATATGCCATGTATTTAACCAACCCATCTTCCTTCACATGGTTTTACCTGCCATGCATACCTCACATATTAGTAGTCGTGATTTTGGAAATCTAGAAATGGAGATTGATAAGGTTTTCAATAGGGTAAGGAAACCATAACTCTCATTTATTTGGTTCTTTTGACTGTGTCACTACAACCACAACACCACTCAACTCTACTATGTGTTCAACGGATTTCTTTCCACCTAAAATTTACCTCACAAATGTTACTCTTATTCTATCCATGCTTTGATATGCTTACACTAGAAGGGAACACTGGTCAAACTATCTATAGAGTGGTAACATTGTTTTTGTTTGTAATTTGTGTGGTCTTCTTTGATACTTCATCTCTCATTACTTTAGTTCTTTTTCTGTGAACTTATCCTCTTTTTCAATGGAAAATGTAGGAATAAAGGGGCTTTACTCTTAGAAAAAGGTAAAGATTTCCTTTATGATGCTTCACTATAGGCATTAGGTCTTCACCCACATCTCTATAAGGTTAGTTAAGTCCACGGTTTTCAATTTCTTTAGTATTCTATGCATATATGTCATTAAAGGTTTTCATTATTTCTAACTATGTAAATAAATTGGTGCAACTGTGGTCTAAATATGTCATTCCTTGGAAATAGTTTTAGGGTATTTTTAAGTAGGTGTCCCTTCTTACCTTTGAATTATAAATTTCCCTATTTTACGACATGGTTTTGGTCACATTTTGATAGGGTAACGTATCCTAGAAAGCCTAACATGTTGTCACTGTAGTCATGGTCGTGAACTTAAGGCTTGAAGCCCTTTTTTTTCTTTGTAATTACATTTCATCCCTCAAGGTTTTGATTTTTGTTTTGACTTAACTAGATTACCTCATTCTTATCTTTCTACAACTAATCTAATAAACATACTTCACAATTGTTGCTATTAATCCTAGGTTTTTTAAATATTAAACCTTAGCACTGTTATTCGTATACACTGTTGATTCATTCAAGTAGAGTTGGTATTGTTAGGATTTAGAATTTTATTACACAACATTCATTATTTAGTTTTTTTTTTTTTTTTTTTTATTCTCGTTATACACAATGTATTTTCTTTTTCTTAAATACTATGCTAAAAGTGTGTCCCTGTTGGATGTTGGATTTATAGACTACTGACACTAGATGGAATAATTTCCACTTTATCGCTATATATTTATCTCTCATTCTTTAATTATTTAATTTCACCCTTCTATTTATACCTTTTTTGTCTTGGTTTAATTTCTAGTTTGTAATATATTGTAGGTATGTCAATTAATGGAATGGGTTCATACCACTTCATTTTGTCTCGAGAGATTTTCCTTTGACAAAAGAGGCTAAAGTCAACTTTATTTTCCTGCCTACAAGTTGGCCATACTTACTTATCAATTATTTTCCATGAATATGCTTGACAAATATCAGATGTGGTTTCTTAGTAGTTATAATGCCAATGTTTTCTTGTTTGATCTACTTTTGAGTAATGATTTCTTCTCCCTTTGATGCTTTTGAGGTCTGGTGGCCCACATGCCATTTAATCAATGTAATTTACATATAAGGCTAACATCTTGTTCACTGAATGAATCATGAACCTACTCGGTCCTTATAAACCATTTTCATTATATTTGTATGAGTTGAGTTGTTATATAAATTCCATTTTTTTCCTACTCGGTGTATACTTGTGTCTTTTATCTTTCTACAATATGGATTCAACATACATGTTTTCATTTTATTTTCTTGCTCGGATTATTATATAGATACCATGTATATATTAGTGCTAATTAATACACATGTTGGGTCACTTTACTTTCCTTACTGGGGACATTACTCACAAGTTATCACCCTTATTGTAATAAAGTTTATTTACTAGTTATAATTCTCATTGTTAATACTTACTCAGCTTTGTCCACTATAGGCACACATGCATCTAGATTGATGTTTTATGTTAAGACTTCAATAATATTAATATAATATATTATCCCCTTATACTTCCTATCCCATAACCATTCTTATGGTAGTATGCCCTATAGAATGTCATTCATACTTCCACAGTTAATTACATTTACCTTCATGGTTTCCTTTACCACTGATATAACAATTAGTATCTTATAACTTGCATGTGGTTAAAATTTTATGATATATATAATAATAATATATATATATATATTACTTATGCTTTTATAATAATATATCCTTTAAATTTCCTTATTATACTTCTCTGTAAATTTTCTATTAAAATATCCATTCAACTGTGGTTACTAAGAACATAATATTGTCAATATAAAGGTTCAGGTATACTTTTCCACTACTTATTCAATAGTCTTAACCAAAATCACAAACATATTTAAATATTAACAATATATAGGTTTCCTTTATCTATTCCATATTTCCTTGCCTAAATTTGTTACCCATTTTCATCTACAAGAACTTACTACAATGCCCGTTTGATTCTACTTCAATTAACTCTCGTAGAGGGATCTTACTTAATTTGTTTTAGTATGACTTCATGTTTTTGGTATATGTCTTCAATATTTAACCTTACCATTACTATTCTCTAAGGTTAGAGAATTTAAGAATCTAATTTGTTTAGATTCTCCTCTGATAGCTAGATTATGATCCCCTCTATATTTTGGAATTGGAATTTAACTATGTAATTTATATATGAATGCATATATGTACCAAAACCTAATCGAATACATTAGTTTGAGTTAAAAAATTAACCAGGTTGTGATAACTATAATGACTGTAATAAATATGCATGAACAAATATGCTCATAATAAACTATTTTGTTCAACTATCACCATTAAAATATTGCATATTGGAATGTTTATTTTTTTGGTGTTCCACATGGCATGGTTAGGATGGACTTTCACGGCTGGGACAGACAGCGCAAAAGTGCAAGTTTACTTCATTAGTGGGCCCAAGGGCTTCTGGAGGTGTTTCATAGGGTTTTGAGGAGGTTTTATGAACTCTGATGGCATTCAATTGGTATATTCCATTGTACACACAATTTGCCTTTTCTTTCATTGCATTCCGACAACATTCAAAAAACCGAGTTATTAATGGGCCTCACTCAATTAATTATGATTAAGGTGGCATTTCAGGAGGAATAATTGGCATAACACCTTAGTGTAATAGCTCATTGGAAACTGAATGAGAAGATCTCTAGGATGGGATGGCTAGAAGTGATTTTAAATGGCTTCAGGAGACATGTTGTCCAGTTTACCATTTTCCCGCATTAAAAATAACATTTTAATTGAAATAAAAGAGAGAAAAGTGCTCCATGATTAATATAATAATAAAATAGAAGTCCATCAGGTCTATGAAAGAGGAGGAGGAGGCCGTTAGAGGATATCTTGGATTTGAGCATTGTCTTGTATGAGAGGTTTGTGAACCTAGTTCTCTACTTGATTGTAGCCCTAGGACTGAAACTCTCGAGTGACATAGTGAGCTTGGGCAAGTACCCATTTCCCCTTGATGAATTCATTCTAAATTCACATGAAAGTTAGAAGTGTAGGTCATATCAATTTGGTGAAGGGCCCGTTCAACACTCAAATAGATAATCTTGGAGGCCAAATTCTCATCTTAGTTATTTTAGTTGTATATGCATGTAACCTCTATTGATCTATTATAAATAAAATTTGAGATAGTTTTCCGTCTACTATGTTTTTGTATTGCTGAACTCTATTGGTTATATTTTAAGTGGCAATCTTCTATTAATTGAATGAAATTTTGTCTCCATCATTTGAGAGTTGAAAATTCCGAAAATGTGTCAACTCTTCCCATTTGGGATATGAATAAATAAAAGTTGAGATCATTTTCTTCTTGGCATGTTGTGTCGCTGAACTCTATTGGTTACATTTTACATCGAAATATTCTTTTAATCAAACTAAATTTTCTCTTAAGCATTTGTGAGTTGAAAATTCTTAAATTTGTCAAATCTTCCCATTTGGGATATTAAAATGGTATCAGAGCTGGTCCTTCTACCTCGCCTGAGAGTTTTAATGGAGGTCACATTCATGGGTTATTTTTGAAAGGCCAAGTTCAAGGGTTATTTCATCTATTTCCAGAGTCCCTAAGACTCAGTTTGTGAGGTAAAACGAGAGTTCATTGAAAGGGGCTCCGCAAATTTTCTCATTGATTGCGCGACAAAATTTCTGGTAAAATATTGTAGGAAGAATAAAGATTCTACAAATGAAACCATGTCTTCAAAGTTCATTAAGTGGGGCCTTAAAAATCATTTTGAAAGTAACCAAATGTTCTTTTATAAGGCAGAATTAAAAGGGTCGAGATTATAATTGGTCGATTCAGTGAGGAGTCGCTGACGGCCTGAGCATTTGTTTTGGAAGGATACTGTTTTGGTGGCATTCTTTGTCAATCACAGTCGAGAATGGAAATTTGGGTAGAGCTCGTGGGTGAACTTTGCGGTGATCTCATAGCGGGACTGCAACCAAGATCGAAGTATCATGCCAGATCGAATATGATGGTCGACGTTATTATCTTACCACCTTGTGTTGTGCGAGTACATGTGCGAGTGAATTGTGTTTTAAATTGAAATCAAGATGAATTCTGAGCAAGACAGAATCCAATTCTCAGCGGCCATAATTTATTACCACGTAGCACGTAGGAAGTTGAGGACATCATTCGACTGCAGTTGTATTGGTCAGCCACGTTGGACGACTATGATTGGATGAGATAAATTAATGATCTGTTTGCACTGGTTTAAAAATTTTGTGCATCAAGTGATGAGATAAAAGTAGATCGATAAGTGTAAACAACGCGAGGAATTGATCTCTGTAATCAAATTTCCGAGGATTACATTGCGAGGGTCACAATTTATTAGAGGCTATATTAATTTCTAAGGAATATCGTGGCAAAAATAATGTCTATGAGTCACTGAGGTGAGATTGGCATGGTAGTTGAGTATAAGGGAAGCCCAACGCCACCTTCATTGAATTTTTTCCATCATTCAAATATGTGATTGATTACAGTGATAAATCGCAGAGGTATTGGTACACAAAACCTGTAGTATGCGACCCACATTCTGCCTGAAGCAAGAAGTCAACCTGAAATAATTTTGTTTTAGCATATTGCCAACTCAATCAAATCGATACCTATTTGGGGTTTTTATGATTGGTGGCTCGATCAACCCACGAATCGATAGAGCTGACAGAAATCTGGTGAATGACATGTTGTCGCAGTTTTAGCCGCAGAATATTTTGGTGCCGAGAAGGTATTACCAGAGTGTGTTAGTTAATCAAGCGGGGTCAAATCTCCTTTCTTGCAGGATATACTAACCATTTTATCAACGTCCAGTAAAGAAACCCCTGCATCAGTCACCAGGAATAAAAATTTGAAACTTCCGAGCTATCTCTTACTGCAAATACATGATGAGTCCATGTATTATTTGTTGGGTGCAACCTGGGCACTTCAAGGTGAAATATATATATGATAAATCTCTGTCATGAATTCCTCACTCTTGTTGGACGTATTATCTAGTGGAATTCTCGGTTTAATACCATGTTCGGGATCTAAATGCATATTTGGGGGCCACACTAGCAGAAGCGTGGGGTTTATCATTTAGGACAGGCTGTTGCTTATCTCCGAGCTCATTATTATGTGTACATTAGATGTAAAAGTTTCCAATCTACTGGAATAAGTGTGCCAAGACTGATTAGAACTCACACCAGATTCGGCTATTGTTCTATCAGGTACTCGAAGTCTCTTACCCACTGTGTAATATGATTCCAAGTACATTCACATAAGTATTGTTTTTCTGAGTTTGTAATTAGTTCAGAACATTCCAGAGTATTGTCATGGTCACTCAAAACTTTATCTGAGTTAGAGTTAAGTTTAATATATTGTTGATGAGTCAAGGCCTGTTTCATATTTGTTAAAGTTATGGGACTCAGGGTGTCAAGGTATGCATAAGAAAATTGTCATACTACCATGTAAACAAATCTGAGGAGTCAAGTGTGGGATGGTTCTGCGTTCTGTCATGTGAATATGAGTAGAGGTTGGTCATCGAGAGTGTGAAAGCATAACTGTATTAAATCATTCCAGTCAGGACTTGAGTAGTAGAGTAACATGTCGTGAGTTGGTTGTATTGTGTCAAAACCTGATATACTAAAACATGGACAAGACCTTCAAAACTTCCCTTAATAAATTTGGAGTGAAAATTAACAGATCCCTTTCCAAGGGGATACTTACTTTGCTACATCAAGGCCAGTCATAGAAAGAACATGAGTTGGGACACAATATCTTTAAACTTGGGTCAGATTTGAAATGCATGAAGGTCAAGGGGAAAACCCTTCTCAAACTAGAAGAACTTGTTTCACTTCCCTCCAAAGTGCATCATTTAGATGGGAAGAGCTTGGTTTGGGCTCTAAAACCAACCATGCTTTCTCTCATACAATAATTTTTTCTGGAGCATCCTTGTGTAGGGGTTGAACTTCTAGTTGCTCCTTGTCTTAGTAGTATCATGATATTGGCCGCACCTATACCTCCTTATAGTGATGGCCTTATTAGGAGAGTCTTCACACTAATAGTGGATATCTTTCACGGTTTGCATAACATTAAGGGCCCTACCTTTGGGAAGAGGCTAGAGATTCTAGAAGTCATGGCCATGGTTAGATCCTATGACCTCATGTTTGAGCTAGAGTGTGACAATTTGATCCTCGAGATGTTCCAATGCTTCTTCAACATAGGAAAAATCATCCTGACACAGTCATAATGCACATAAGTCCATTTTATCCTCATGTATGGGAGGCCATGATGCCATTTGCAGGAGGTTATAGTATAGGTTGTTAGCCATTTGGAGGGAGGAGTATTTTATTTCACCTATTTCTTAGGAACGAGGCAAAAGGTTAGTTGAGAAGAACATTGGACTTTTGAGGAGACTATTGACCCAGGAGGAGTTGTGGTGGATTTAGGGTGACCAACCATGCAACAAGAATGAGTTGAGGAGGAATGGTCTTTACTTCATTTGCAAGGAGCCTTGGAGACCTGACCATTCATGCTTGAGACATGCAGAGGAGATGGCAGAGATAGAGTAGGAGGATGTCTTTTAGGATGAGGAATCTTCTTTGGATGAGTATGTGGATTCATATGCGGACGCCCCTCGGGAGCATGAGAAATCATGTGGAACTATTGATAGGATGTCATATTTATATTCTAGTGTGTATGGTGAGAAGTTAGTGGACCCTATGGGAGACATTCAAGATGATGGGTAACTAGTGATAATTCAACATGAGTAGCATATAGTGTAGCATGGGTCAGCTCAGGAGGATAATATGCATAATATGCATGATGAGCCTTTTGGGGAGAGCCAGTTGGAGGCTGATGTTGAGCCCATGATGGAGGAGGATGATCAAATGTCCTTGGGGCCATCCATTTATGAGGAGTAGGCAGATGTATAGACAACTAGTACGGTGACATTATTTGCATATACATGTCTTCAGGAGGTGCTAGAGTATGAAATGACAACTTTTCAAGATATTGGTAGACTAGGGGAGCATTGAGTTTCCTATGAGATGAGGGAGTTCGCAGTGCATCCATCTTTGGGTCTACCCATTGATGAGTTTCAAACAAATGTAGTGGAAGTCAACAAAGCTACAACATTTTCAGGTAGCAACCCTCTCCACGGGTACATAGACAGGTCTTGCAACACTACTTGCCCACTTTTCCCCATTAGAGGGATAGAGGCAGGATTTCTTGGACGAATATGGACGAATTTTGATTGACTGGGTAGAGTATCAACAGTTTAATATGGACCAATATCAACCTATTAGAAGTATTCCTTGCACATATGTCAATAAATTAGATTGGCAGGAAATAATGAGTTGATATCCTATTGATGGAGTATCATTCTTTGTTTGGGGCACAATACAACAAGAACCATTAGATGAGAGTGTTATTGCATGTTCCAATGGGAAGTGGGTTGTGGATTAACAGTTCCTTAGTATTT
The DNA here is from genome assembly GCA_000404065.3 of Pinus taeda. Taxonomy (NCBI): domain Eukaryota; kingdom Viridiplantae; phylum Streptophyta; class Pinopsida; order Pinales; family Pinaceae; genus Pinus; species Pinus taeda. The sequence goes on along the minus strand of APFE030382937.1, from coordinate 41,352 downwards.
CAATAGCACTAGACCATCATCAACATAGTAGGGTTGGCCTCTATATATGCCAGAGGTTAGATTGCAAAGAGGTAATGAGTTGGCATGCAGCCGATGGGGAAACACTCACAGTGGGAGCTATATCCCACCAGGAGCCATGGAGCATTGATGCTTGGTGCCATTGGGATATAGGAGGGTTTATTGATGACAAGTTTAATCAGAGTTTGGTCTGGGATCCAGACATTGAGAGATTTGTTCTTGGTGGGTTGGAACAGAGGCGTAGCCTCACCCAACATTTTGTATGGGATATCGGCATTGAGTATCAATTACATTGGGGCCCCAAACATGTCCACAGGTTTGGATTTCTTGAGGGAAAGAAATATTACACTGGGAGGACTCGTAATATTCCTTTTTATGGTGTTCCTCATGGCATGGTTAGGATGGACTTTTAGGGTTGGGGCAGACAGGTCACAGGGGCAAGTTTACTTCATCAGTGGACCCAAGGGCTTCTAGAGTTGTTTCATAGTGTTTTGAGGAGTTTTTATGAGGTTTGATGGCATTCACTTAGTATATTCCATCATCCACACATTTTTCCTTTAGTTTCATTGCATTCTGACAACTTTCAAAAAAGTGAGTTATTAATGGGCCTCATTCAATTAATTACGCTTAAGGTGGCATTTCAGGAGGAATAATTGGCAGAACACCTTAGTGTAATAGCTTGTTGGAACCATAATGAGAAGATGTATAGGATGGGATGGATAGAAGTGATTTTTGGTGGCTTCAGGAGACATGTTAGCCAATTTACCCTTTTCTCGCATTAAAAATAATATTTTAATTGAAATAAAAGAGGGAAACATGCTCCATGATTATAATAATAATAAAATAGGAGTGCATCAGATCTATAAAAGAGGAGGAGGCCATTGGGGGATATCTTAGATTTGAGCATTGTCTTGTATGAGAGGTTTGTGAACCCGATTCACTACTTCAGTGTAGCCCCAAGACGGAAACCCTCAAGTGACATAGTGAGATTGGGCAAGTACCCATGTCCATTTGGTGAATTCATCCTGAATTCACAGGAGAGCTTAGCAGTGTAGTTCATGTCAGATTGGTGGAGGGCCCATGCAACAATGGAGTAGATTATCTTGGAGTTCAGCCTGTCATCTCAGTTATTTTGGTTGTGCATGCAAGTAACCCCATTTTATCTATTATAAATAAAAGTTGAGATGATTTTCTTATTTTCATGTTGTTGTGTTGTTGAAGTCCATTGTTTATATTTTACATGGAAATCTTCTATTAATTGAACGAAATTTTGTCTAGAGCATTTGTGAGTTGAAAATTCTGAAAATTTTGTCAAATATTCCCATTTGGTTTATTACACATATCTCAACAATTATGACAAAACTCAAAATAGTAACAATAAATCAAATATATATGTGTGTGTGTGCGTGTATGTTTGTGTGTGTAATCATAATATAATAAAAACATGAACGTTTGAGAGATCATGTTCCTCCCAACCAAAAAATTGCAACTAGAGGTTCCCCTAGAGCTCAAACTTCTTGCATTCAGGATTAACAAAACTCTCTATATTCCTTATTGATTTTCGTATATTTCTTCCTACCATATTTTTCCTTAGCAATGTCCTAGTTTTAGGGTTTTCATACCTTAATTATCTAGGATTTTTATTTTAATAAGATTTTTTTTTTTTTTTCATTGTCCTTTTCTTTCACCCAACTTAGTAATTCTCTCTAGCTAATTTATTAGCATAATATTTCTCTCCCATTATGTTATTCTTGAATTAACAATTTTTTCCTAAGATTTTTAGGAAAATATTTGGGAATATCCACTATGTGGACTTGAACACTTATCAATTTTCTTATATAGTAACAAGAAGTCCCTATTTCTAATTCTCTCTTCCCATTTATTCCCAAAAGAAATCATTTAGTCACTAAATAAAATTTAATTACATAATCAATTAGTTTCAACCCTGGCTTTGATAGTCAAGCTCAAAGAATAATTCAATAGTCTAAAACTGGGTATGTCTTCAAAAAGAAAAAAAGGGGTATCACATAACCTAAAAGTGGGTTTAGCTACATATCAATTGACTGGAAAAACATATTTGTGGTGGGAAGAAAATAATGTAATAAAAAAAGTATGGGAAAAAAATTGACCTATAAATTATTCAAGAAGATGTATATAAGAATATGTTGAAACATTATAGTTCCAAGAATTGGTTGGAAAAGAGGAATGAAAAATTTAATGCTACAAAAGAAAGGCTTTAAGAAACCCGCATTTGGAAATATTTTTGAATGTTTTTAGGGACAAACATACATTAGGAATGCGAATCAGAAAAGAAATCTAAATTAGGGAAGTGAGTTGGAAACAAGAATTGGGAACCAAAAATTTGATGAATCTAGTAGACAACCAATCAAGTGTTGGGGCTGTAATGAAAATCATATGTGGAGAAATTGTCCACAAAATCCTCTGAATAAGAAGGAAAAACAATATATGGGAGGCATCTATAATAAATGATATTTCGTGTAACATTCCAAGGATTAATGGAATGTTGGATGATAGAGAGTCTAGACATCAATCCACGATGGTAGAGGTTCAAGTTAAAATACTTGGAAAAATTATATCAGTTTCAATTGATATCAACTATAGTTTGAGTTATATTTCTCCGTCCATAATTCAAAAATGTGGACTCAAGAAAGAAAAACAGACTAAACCTTGGTTAGTGCAATTAGTTATGGGAACCAGAAGAAGGGCTACTAAAATTAGTAAATATTGTTCGATAGATTTGAATGGATTTCACACTAAACTTAACATGAATATTCTTCCTTCTGGAAAATATGTATCCTTATTAGCATGGATTGGCTAGAACAACACAAAATAGTCTTGAACTGCTATAAACAATATTGCCTATGTTGGAATTTATGTCAAGTTCTAAATAGATTATGGTTTGTTCATCAAGAGTATTTTAATGAAAAAATGCTTCATTTGATAATTACCGAAAGTAAGGAATAAATGCATCAATTGACTTTATTATTGTCCTATTTGATATGGTCATAAAGGAAAATTGAATGTAATTAATCTGATGATTAGGTGCAATTTGACGAGGACAATTATTTTATAAATGTGTTGTGCCATGGGTGGAACTTAATTTACCTACAATGAATAATGCACTTGTTTGTATATTTGTACTAGTGAGAAACAATTAGAGAGGCAAAGATTGTGTAGTAGAGAGAACTGATTTATTTATGCGTTGTAAAGTTTGGTTGTTTTCCTTTGGGCCTAGTTTGAAAATGCATGAAAGTAGAGAGTTTGGGGAGGTTGGCACCTCCGACATGTGGTGGATTTCCAAGATAGGAGTAGTGTATTCTTGTTGATAGTGGCCAAAAAATAGTTGATATGGAGTTGGAGCTTCCTAGATGGTGATGGCCAACAAACTATTGTTGAAGAGTAGTGGCTCCTAGCTAGTTGGGGATTGCATTTGTAAAAGAAATTTATTGAGAATAAAGTAAAGATAAGCAACACAACAACAACATGGTGGTTTTCTTCCCCTTGAGGGTTTCCACAATATATCTTTGTGACCTCTGTGTATGCTTGATATGATGTCTTTATTGATTGTTTAATGTGGTTTATATGATCATATATAATGATGATATGTTGTGTAATGTTTGATTAATTAATTGGAAAAAAAATTTAATTCATATATTTTGTGTCACTACTAATTCAAACCCCTCTCAATAGTGATATGACTTCAATAATTGGTATCAGATTCAATGCCTTCTATTGCAACCTAATCATTGGAAGGTGCATCTAGGAGAATCATAAGTTATCAAAGTGCTTCGCTTCTTAGTCCTATAAACTTTCAGGGATGGAGAGAGAATGTGAAATCCCAATTATCTATGCTTGCATATGAAGTTTGGAATGAAGTGATGAATGGTTAGTGCTAAGAATCCACTCCGACAAAAAGTTCAAGAGTGGAATACTCAAGCCAAGCTTGCAATGTATGACAATATTCATTATCTGGATCTTGAGAAAGTCATAGATATCAAGTATACAAAGGAAATTTGGGAAAGATCGTGGGCCCAACATGAAGGAGAAAACAAGAGCGATGGTGGAGAAAAGGAAAATAAAATGAAGAAGAAGAAAAATTTCCCTCGGAAAGAAAGTGATTAGCGTTCCGAAAGTGATTAGCCAAATGAGATATTCTCTCCTAGCATCAATGTGGTTGATTTTCAAGAAGAGAGATCATTTGGAGATCAAACTCAACTTAGGTCTACATTAGCTGAAATAGAAAGCTTTCAACGGAAAATAAGGATTTGAAAAAACTTCTTCAAATACTTGAGGAAAGGGAGTATGATTTTAATAAAGAAATTATGAATATAACAAACTAGATATAAGGAGGGCGGATTGAATAAGGAATGAGAAACTAGTTCATAGAGAGAAAAAAAACAATGTAAAAGATTAGAACCGGAAGTGGTTTCAATGAGAACCGATTGTAGAAGAAGAATCAACTAAAGAAACAATGTAGTTTCGAGACTTTGAATAATCTTATAGGAGAATCTAGTTCCAAGGAAATATCCAAAAAGTATTTCAAGCAGAATGACACCAAAAAGAAAGAAGGCCAAAAATTTAGTAAAAAACTAAGCGAGGATGTCAATTGCTTTGTTTTCCATAGTTTTGGACATGTAGCAACTCATTATATATAAAAAAATGATTAAACCCTATTATTAGAGTAGATATATGAATATAGAGCATAATAGGAAGCCCTTCCAACCTAACAATCAAAGAACATCATCATTAGTCATTGTGTATAAAAAATATTTTTATGGTTACCGTTATTTGTGCAATGTTTTTTGGGCATAAGGATATTGAATGTAGGACCTATGCCATGATGAAAAATAATAGAAGGTAGATCAACAAAATATCTAAGCCTTTTCAACCATTACTTGGTCACATAAGATGTTTTACATGTGATAATCTTAACCATATGGCCAAATATTACAAGATTCTCATTTCTTTTGTGCGATCCAGTCAAGGAGAGAAGCTTATTCTAAGTGGATTGAATAGGAAGCTGGAAAAATTTCCTCATATCAAAAATCAATACATTATGTTTTAAAATAAGAAGGAGCACCAATGGACCTCAATGAAAAATTCAAGCTAGCTTGGTCTTAGGGAGAGAATGTAACAAAAAGTGCATGAACTTAGGGGAAGTTCCTCAAAGAAAAGAATGGAAGATTCAAGTTGAACACTAAAATTGTTGAAACATTGGGAATGTTTTCATAGACTATAATTTAAGTCTATTATACTTTATGGTTCTTTATTAAGCCACTTTTAAAGCATGAAATTAAAGTGCTAACCACCTTTGGGTTTTTTCTTGGATTCTCAATACAATTGTAGATATTATTTTAATTGCAACATTGCACATATCAACTCTACCATGGTTGTTGGAACAAGTATGTTCACATCAACTAAAATCTTTGGATGTTTTATTGACCCCTTTTGAGGGGCCAAAAATGAAATTCTCTAAGAGAAAGAATTGGTAGTAATGATTATAGTGTGGAGCAAAATGTTGTTGGATCACTTTTTTATGCACCACTTTTGTTGTTGGTTCCCAAAACATTAGTATTCTATATTTTCTTCGCAATTCTGAATAATGCAATCAATTTAGTATGCATTGGTTCCAATTTTTGATATCGATCCTTCATGTTTTTCCATATTCTAAAATAGTCATTTGGTTGATGCATCCAAATAGATTTCATTCTAGGATATGGTTTGAAAAAATATGGACAAATAATTCATTAGACACTAGATTTGGTGGACTAAAATGATAGATATTTTTCATTTAGGAAAATTAATCGATCATCATTATGTGATTTGGTTCAGTTCTTGTGATTGACCTGGTATTTCATTTAGCACGTTATTTTGGTCATTGTGGTGATCATTTTTAGTCCAAGAAGGTGGCAATGCATTCATGGATTGAGTTGGTCAATGTTGTGGAATTAATGTGCAGGGGGGTATGAATGTCATCCTTAAAAATCTACTGATTTGGTAATTTTTCAATGTGATAGATGTGGTGATTAATATGTTTTGATTTGGTCAAATAAGTTCGATCATGTTTGAATTGGTGTTGGGTAGTATGTCTAAAGGAGCTATGCTTTGAATTGGAGGGAAATGTGTGGATCCAAGTTTGTATGATTTGTGGCATAACAATCACGCATGCGTGTTGGTGAAAAACTAGAGTGTGAAGAGCGCATTGATCAATTGATGGTGAAATGACGATGATTAGTATGGTGAGTGCATTGGAGCTACCTAAAATATATGACCTGGTCATGGAGAAGCTGCATTAATGGTTCGATCTAGTAGAATGTATTTTATTAAATGTGAGTGGTAATGGTTTGATATAATCATAAAGAATAATGGTCGAACTTACATGATTTGGCCCAACTTGATGAATAATTTATTTTCTCTTTGTGGTAGAGTTATTGGTATCCCAACTAAAATGTCAAGAAACTTGATTTCTTTTAATGAAGTTGATTTCTAGTCCATGGAGTTGATTGATTGTTGGGAAATCAATTTATATATGTCAAACATTGGATTGTTAAATGGTTACATTGGGAGTGA